>CM019236.1:68838169-68851016 GCA_009741485.1 Malurus cyaneus samueli
ATTAGCTTCCATCAAGAAGCCGCGAGAATATAACTACATAATAATATCATTGTCTTTTGGGCGTATCGACTGCAGAAGAATCAAATGTACAAAATTGGAAATAATCACTTGCAGCAGATACAAGAATCAGATTTCTTCAACTTCAGTGAAATACCACAACCAGCTCCAAGTGTATCTCCATTATAATCACAAACATTTTGGGTTTGCTGGCTCTTTTGCCCTGCAGTTTTCAGACTCTTCCACCCTCCAGCCAGCGCTCCCTGGCTTCATGCGTTCAGTTCTCCTGCAGTCCCATTGCTTGGTCAAAAATCCAAATCTGTGTGTGGCACCGTAGCCAGTAAAACCACATCAGTTAAAGCCTGATCCTGGTTTGCCAAGAGTTAATTTACATAAATTTACCATGAATGAGAATTCATCAAGGCATGAAAAACCCAGCGCATGAAGTTAAGCCTAGGAGTATTATTTTCATTTTTTCAGTTTAATAATTTTCAGCCTGGGCGACTGGTCAGGAGAATTCAGTTATTCAACTGTAAAAAAAAAGGTTTTTTACTTCACACTGTGGAGTAAAAGAACTCAAGTTAGGGGTTTATTCACTGGGCAGGGCAATGATTTTGTGATGTTGGCTGCCTCCTCAGGCCTGCAGAAGAAATGGGGAAGAGGTATTTTGACTGTTGGAAACGGGCTTGGAAGTGCACAAATAATTAACCTTCGAGCATTTTCCCACCTGAGGCTCCATCCTGCTGTGGAACAATGACTTTGAGCCCAACCTAAAGAATAAAACAACATTTCCTTCAAATGCAGCACATTTGGGTCAGGTCTGCTGAACTCCCATCTCCTAAGACCCTGTGTGTAAGAAAGATCTTTAAGGCTTTGTATTTGACAGAAATCACTGGTCCTCACACTGCCTCGATTCCCCATCTGCTAAATAAAAAAAAATGAAATATAAACATCCAGCGTGTAGTAGATATAACATTTTTGTCCATTTCTTCAATGCTTTTGCCACGTGCAGGGGTGCATTGAGCATCTGCAGTCCTGGATTTTGCTTTTTTCTGACCAAAAAGCACCACGGAACAAAGGCACAGGTCAGAGCCCACAGTGCTGACTGAACGTGGTTAAATCTGCTGCTGCCGCTTTTGGGAATTGCAAAGAGTCAGAGTTTTCTGATGAAATCAGAGGTGCTCGCAGAGTCATTATAGAGAATGGGACTTCTGAAGTTCCCATGCTGAAAGAAGTGCCCTGTCAATAATACACGTTATCGTCAAAATATACTCTCCCTCTTCAGGACAAAGTACTTGTGATTATTAGAGAATGAGTCCTGGATCTAAGGATTGACATGGGGCTCTTTGTCCTCTGATACTTGTTGAGACTAGTTAAATTCTCATTTTACAGAATATAGCTTGTCTCACCTGTGTAAAGTGATTAATTTAAGAAGATGAAAGAGAATCTGGAGCCTATCTAGTGCAAAACCCCAAACTTCTGTGCCTCTCAAACTGCCAGCTTTGAGTCTCTTAGGAGATTATTAATTGTTTCTCTGCATTTTGGTGCCTCAGTGTGAAAACAATTTTGGTTTAAGCCATGTCCTGATAAAATATGTCCAGCAATAAAGCAGGAAGTTTGTTGAACAGGAGGGGGAACGTGAGGAAGTGTGGGGTCTGGAAGCAGATGTGGCAGTAGAAAAAATGGAATTGGAATTTAGGAAACACATTAAAGGTGGGGCTCCTTCTCCATTTGTTAGGGATTCAGAATGAGTGCAGTCAACCCAGATTCCAAATCCGTGGGGAAAGACATTTCTGCTAGAAAAAATTGGTACAAGAGTAGAATCATAGATATGTATTCTTGTTCTTCAAAAAAAAAAAAAAAATATATTTCCAAATCAGTTGTAAGCTGTATCTTTCTGGGTTTTTTTTTCTTATTAATGCAAGGCTAAATGCTACCAACCACAAATTACTTCTGGTTATTTATTATCACTGGTGAAAACTTCATATTCAACGACGCAAAAAGAGGGATACTAATGTAAGCAGTGACCCAAGCTAGTGACTGTGCAGGCATAAAAAGCAATTTATTAGAGTCACAGCGCAAAAAGGGAGTCTGTTGCCTCAATGGAAAGTGGCATGGAAAGGAAATAACAAGTAGCAATTATTTAGGGTGGGTAACGAGGTTTTAAGTGATGGTCAGACGCTTGAGGACCATTTGTGCAGACTTCTTTGTGCTGCTTGCCTAGACAGCACTCAGCTTCTGATGCGTTTTTTTTATAAAATCACGCTTTGCATGCGGCCTGCTGCGTGGTAGTTTTAAAAAGCCTCTGGAGCTCTCTGCAGCTGGACCAGATGATAGCCCATTCAGCATGAAAATAATAAATAAGGGCTGAAACAGAGCAAAATTACCGAATATCAGCAGGGTTTGGTACTGCACTACTTTCTGTACGTCAAAATGCTTTTATGTACAATCTATCCTCCTCAGCTGTGAACAATTACCCCATCTTTCCTCTTGCACCTTTTGAGTGGGCTCTCAATTCCTTGGCTGCTGCTGGTGGTTAGTTTTTGCAGTCTGAACGCTGTTGACAAAAAAATCCCCATTTTCTCCATCCTCCTTCTCCCGTCACTGTGTCCCAAGCTCTGTGTCCTCGGGCTGCCTCTCCCACTGATGGCTTCTGACCTCCACAAAAGAGCAGGTCAGGCAGCATCATTTATCTCTCCTTGTGCCAAGCCACAATCTCCTTGTGTGATTATCAAATGGAGGAATTCTTGTCGAGTTGGAGAAATTCATTTTTTGGGGTCTCATAGTTCTGCAGCATCCAGGGCTTTGGTTGGAACTCCCAGTTGCCTCAGTGTTTTTTGGTTTTTTTACTCAATATTTGGAGCCAGGAGGGGATCCATTGAGCTCCTTGTGGGGGGAAAGTCAATAAATGTTTCAAACTATTCCAGGTATGAGTGTCTGAGAATGATGTGCATTAAACTCAATGTTTGCCTGTTAAAATAGGAGTTTCAGGTGCCCTGGGTGTTCTCAGTTTTTTAGAAAGTTTCTGTTCCACCTTCACAGCACCCTGCATTGTTTCTTAATGGATAAAAAGCCAGGAGGTTTCAGAGTACTCTGGAGTTGAGATTTTCGGTTCTTTCTGCATTTAGGTGGGAAGGGAAAATGGGGAAAAATGCAGCAAACCATCCAGTGAGTGCAATGTCTGCTTTGGTCCCTGGAGCACCTTAAAAAGGGCGTAAAATTATTGTCTAAACCTCAGTGGTGGGAATATGAATTCTTTTTCTCCATTTCAAGAAATAAAGGTAATGTGTGATCTTGTAACACTTGAGCCGGGTGAGAGCACCTCTTCCACTCAGCCTCAGATAATTACATTGCAGACAAACATTAATTTTTATTACTTCGAATGCAAAAACTTGCATTCTCAGTAACCAGCTGGCATGGATAGTAGAAAAGCAGGTGGGAGATGCTTCTCCATGATTAGCACCGTTCTTCCAGCTTGCAGTAAGACACAATTCTATCTCTGCTCTGAATCTGCTGACCTTTCTGAAGGGAAAAACTGCCCACTGAGGTTCAAAATTCTGGAGTAAACGGTGCAAAAGTAGTGAAAGCATATAAATAGGAAACAAAAATACATCTCTGAAGCTTCTGAAAACTGGAAGGTGGTTTTAGGGTTTTTTTTTTGGTTTTTTTTTGCTTGTTGGTTTTAGGTTTTGTTTTGTCTGTTTTGTGTGTTTTATTTATTGTTTGTTTATGTATTTTGTGTGTTGTGTTGTTTGGGTGTTTTTTGTTGGTGTGAGGGATGTTTGGGTTTGGGTTTTGATTGGTTTGTTGCTTTTATTTATTACTTATTACCATACTATTTATTACTATTTATTACTATTACCTTTTATTTTATTATTTTGGCTGTCTTTTTCTAATAATGCAGTGTTTCTTGGAAAGTTCTCCAGATCGGATGGCACTGGATTTCATGCATTTTATGTCTTGAAGCTGCGCCAAGTTGTGTTGCCTTGTGTTGCGCTTTAGAAACTAACAGTATTATAAATATAACCTGGGAAGGTGATAAGAAAGGTTAAAGGGGTTTCCAAGTTGAAACATGACTGAGAGGTGGAATAAGTGCTATTTTAGCACCAAAAAAAAAAGGAAAAGGAGGCAAATTCAACCGTCACTCTCCATGAAGTTGTCAACGTTGCAACCCCCCTGCTGAAGTGTAAATATCATTTTGTCTCCTGCAAATCTCAGTGATTCACAGCTTCAGCAGAAAGCACCACTGCTTTAAAAAGGGTCTACTGTGATGATTTAACTCATCATCCTGATGATGCTTCATGGGTCTGAGAATCGAGGCCAGTTCAGGCACAGTCAGAGTGCAACAAGGATTCCAGCTGTATTCCAGTTCTGCAGGTGGAATCTTTGTCTTTAATTCCTTTTCAGGGCAGTGATGCTGGTTTTTAACATCCCATTTGAGTGCAATTTGATGGGAGTGGCACTGCCTGCTCACTGGCAATTGTTGACTTGGGGTTTAATTTTTGATGCGAATCGAACGACTTAAATAGGAATATGAGCAAGATGGAAAACAGGATATTAATCCTTGCAGCATGTAAAAATGTTTTTGAACAGCAGAGGGTACTAACGTTAGCAAAATCGCAGCTGAGTAAGCCGAAACAGATTGTTTCCGAAACAGAAATCCAGGCCTGGTGCATTGTTTGTGGGCCAGCCGCTTTCCTATATGGCATTTCTTTCACACAATGCCAAGATGAAACATCCTTCCAGGTAACCTTTTAATTACTCAAGTCCAGGAGAGCAGAGTGGACTTGGGAAATATTTTAAAAAACTAGGCAGGGGCACAGGTGAGAGAGAGGCAAGGAATCAGAGAATGTTGACTTTTAGCACTGCAGGCAGCAGACCAGGAGAGGAAAGATTCAGTGTAAGTTATCACTAACATTTTCTATAAATTTTATGGGGTGAGGATGTCTTTTAAAGCACTACCAGCTTCACATGCCCTCAGAATTTGCTGGAGTTTGTTGGCTGAGTTTATTCAATTCTTGTACCTATTTTGAATTGTCTTTTTTTTTTTTTTTTTTACATTACAAAAAATCACCTGCATACCTTTGCTTTTACTGTGATACCCGTAAACCCATACACATTTATATGTACACATATAAATAAAAACTAGCACTTGTAACAACATCAAAAGAAAAAAAGCATTAACTAGCATATTATCTGCAATGTGACCGCTTCTCAGAATTTGGCACTGGAATAAATATTTATTGTTCATATATTGAAGTCTTTAAATGTTCTAACACCTTCCTCGGTTCTGTATTGCTTGCTGAGCATTTTTGATTTAAGTTTCAGTGTTTGAAATTAACTTTTTTTTTTTTGTTCATAATACTGCATTATGGAATAAATACTGACTTTGGTAGTTTGTGGCTGTAAAATGTCGCTTTGACTTCAGATTTGCTTAGCTTATGATATTCACAATAATTCATATTAACCAAGCATTATATATTTTAAGTGTAACTTGTGCCTTTCAGAATGCACTGTTGTGTGAAGTGTTCTTCTGAAATGGAAAAAATGTGTTGTATCAACTTTCCCTTACAAAAAAAATAAAAAAAAAGGTTCGTGAATTTCTGCACCGCAATGTGATATCAGTTCAGCCGCTTTGCAGCAGAATATATTGATTTGTATTATACTTAAACATGACTACACCGGATTTTTCCTTTATAGCCTGCTTTGTGTCATTCCTTCTGATGCCCTCTGAAAATCTCAAAACTGTCAGGTATGGATGGTTTGCAAAGCTTGGATTCTGTTATACCAAAGATAACCACTCTTTACTTAATAGTGTCAGGACAATCCGAGAGTTACATACATATTACGCATTATGCCGGAGTATTGTAACCACACATTTTCTTAGTGCTTTGAGTTAATGAAGACCACCAGCAGAAGAATTCTGTTAAACATCGGCAATGGATTATTTAAACAAATATTATTATTGATCCGTACACCACTGATCGGGCTGTTCGTCTTATGTGATTAATCCAATGGTTTTCAATTTTACTGTTTTTTTAATGTAATGTTGACACAGCCTGTTGGTCTTCATTTGTTGTTTTAAATGGATGGGGCGCTTTCCTTGTTTTTTGGTCTTTCATTCCCTTTTTTCCCCTTGCCTCTGGAACGCTCCATTTCTCCGTGAGCCTCTGTGAGCCTCCTACCTCTCCCCGGGTGCATCCTGTCTGAAAATAAGCAATCCCGCAAAGCAAAGGTTTGGCCAAAGCTTTTTTATTTTTGCTCCTTTCTAAGATATGAGTCCCTGTGTGAAACTTCGGTTAAGTGGCCCAGCATCCACATCGCCTGCTGAGGGAATTTGGCTTGCCAATCATCCCTGCATGGGACCGGGATAGGGCGTCTTTTTGCTCAATCCGACGGGTGAATCTCAAGGTTTCTTCAAACCTGGAAGAACAACTACACCTTTTTAAAGCGTTTTAATGTTTCAGTTGTTAAGGTTCCTCACTACTACACTCTGTTTGTTGTGATGGCAAAAGCTTTTTTGAAGCGAAACGCCCGATTTTAACGTGTGGAGTTTCATCACAACCTGCAGTGTTTACTGCACCAAGTAATCCGAGGCAGGCTAGGAAGTTTCTCCCGCTTTGCAGAGGGATTAATCAGCTGTGAGTTTTGCTTGGTGCCTGACCCGAGGGATGAGTGCAGGTACACAGCCTGGTGGAACAGCTGTCCGTCGCGACAAACACACCCAGAAGTCGGGAATTTGCACTCCCACGCTCCTGTCCCAGCACGCCTTCCTCCCCTTTCTGTAGTAGAAGCACCTCGCAAAACCTTTCCAGCCGTGCAGAGCAAAGGCGAAGAAATCAGCCGTTTGCTCGGCGATACCGCTTTGTTCGTTAATTACCTCTCTCTCACTGGACGATTGGCTAAACCCCCCGCACCAGGATTATTGCCAGTGTTCTTTCCGCTGTGGGCTGCTGATAGAAGACACTAAGCAGCAGTGAGTGCTTTCAGAGAGGATTTTGAGCCGATCAGCCCGTTTTCTCCTCCAGTACATAACTTCCCCCATGGGCGGGCAGCGCTGCCTTCGAATTTGAAAGCACACGGGGTGAAGATTTCGTATTCCTTTGAAACATTTGGAGCGGGGGGGTGACAAGAGGTTCAGCCTTTCCATTTATCACTCACAACTTCAGGAGCCTGCAGAGCAAAAAAACAAGCAGGGTTGCTGCTTCGTTTGGATTGCAGACCAGATTTTCTCTCGACCCATGAACCCTCCCGCGAATTGAGGCGCCCTATGTCACTTCCTTATATTTGGGTTGCCCAGGCACGGGCGCTCGTCTACTACTTGGTGGGTCACCGAAGGCGGATTCGCCCCCCACAGCGCCCGCTCTGTCTCCCCGTCCCGCCCGGCAGGGCTTCGTGTCCGCAGCGCCATGAGGAGCCCCGAGGCTGCAGATGCGTCTCCAGCCCGCGCCCCGGCAAGGCCGCCCGGTAGCGGCGGCCGGGGCCCATATTGAGCATGTCCAGACGGCGTGCTATCCCGTCAGCGGCCTGGGTCGCAGAGTACGGTGGGGACAGCGCGGGGACGGCCCTCCGCCCGGTGCCCTTGCGGCCACACCGCCACCCCAGCGCCACAGTGGTCCTTCTGCAATCCACAACATTTCCTAAACCCTCCCCAGCCGGCTGAGCAGACAAAAACTGTTTCCAGCTGTTGCAGCCTCACTCGTTGTCCAAAGGCTTGCCCAGCTCCTTCGGCTGCCGGTTTAGGAGGGCAGATTAGTGGGGAATATATGATTAATCTAGCCTTTCAAAGCATACTCAGACTGGCTTTGCTTGCATTAGAAGCAAGAAAAGCATGGGGTAGTCTATCCAGGTCAATTGTTTGTCTTAATTGGTCTTTTGATGGTGCTGACTAAACCTTCACAGGTTTTCAAAGCAGTGCAGAAGGAAAGCAGCAGGCCAGGCAGGACATGGTTTTGGAAAAAGCTTTTTTCAGCACTGTTTTTCAATCGTCGACCTACCCATGGGGTTGTTTCCCAAGGGAGGTACTTTATGCCCAAATACTCGTTTCTTTCATTTAACTCAAATTTTAACTCAGATAATTTTTAACTCAGATTGTGTTTCCACACAGCCCATGAATAGGCACTTGGTGGTGGTAACCCTCCTTCAGCTTCACAGCACCCCAGAAAGAGGGGAAGGGCATGTGTCTTACCAAAAGTGTGTCTCTGCCTTCCCAGAACTGCAGGGCACGGGGCTGCTCTTCCAGCCTGTGCTGCTGGTCAGTAAAAACAATGTTTAGGTCGGAGGATCACCACTACAGCAAGAAGTGCCAGGCTGAGACAGGTTTAAATCTTCCCTGATGCACTTCGGGCTGCACTGCTGCTCCGGGAAATGCAAAAGTGCAGAAGCACTTGGTATTCTACCACTGTGAGGGTTTTTTAGTCCACACCATGACAGAAGAGATTACTTTACAACATAATTTCCAAACTGCCCCACGAGACTCATTAGCCCTAATGTGCAGTCGGTCTTGCTTAATTACAGAATCTCGACTATAACTCAACGATTTATTTCGCCCTCCATCGCCTTTTTAATTACGGAGTGAGAATAAGGCGATATCGCTTGCACTATGGTGCGATTTTTCTCTGACCTCCCGCTCGTTTGCCAGAGCCCCTTCAATGTACGTTTCCCCATCTGTCGATCTGCCATGAGGCAAGCAAGCACGAGGAGTTCTGCGCCTGCGAATGAACACGGAGGACCCTGGGCACCATTCACCGCAGCTCTGGAGCACTGGCTGTCGTCCTCAACACCAGCTACTGCAGCTCTGGCCATTCAGTTTCGCAGTGTTAGCAACGCACCAGTGCCACTGTAGGAGGTCAGTACGGCCCTGAAATTCTCGGTTTTTACAGTCAAAAATCACTCCTGGTTTAATGTGGCTGTTGTTCAAAGCTTGGGCGGCTCTGTTGGAGTTTGGGGCTGGGCTAGTATGTAGTGCAGGAGCTCAGGGAATTAAAATAAAAATCAACAAAAAATTACCAACAACCCCTAGATAAGAACCAAAAACAAACTCTTCATTTTTGAACCACATGAAACAGAGGAAAAGAATGGGATTAAGGTGTTTGTGCCCTCACTGTAAAGCCAGGCAAATTTGGACAGAGAGTGTAAACAGAATGCTGGATTCCAGCAAAGCTTGGCTTGAGGATGGGAAGAGTGGAGCAAGTTTCTGTGAATGTGGGACAACGGCCAGATGCTCAGCATATTCAATATAGCCCAAGGTTTTTTTTAGTTCCTTGCTTAGAGAGAGTAAACAATCTTGGGGAGCTCAGAGACCCCTATTCCATGCTCAAGCCCACAAAGAAAGAAAAGGAATTGTTCGTGTTCAGTGTGTGGCATGTTTAGATTTTGTGAGTGGCCTTTTGGCCTCCTCTTGTCTGTGCATCACACTCAGCACTAAATTGGACAATTGTTTCTCCATTATCAATGAAAACTCAGTTTTTGCCAATTATAGACAGTGGCTTCACAAAGTTTTCCAGGTTTTAAGGGCTTTTTTGTCCTCGGGACAAAACCTCACACAAGTTTATTCTCTTGACACTGTTAATGATCTTTTTCCCCCCCTTATTTTATTTGTGACAAAGATAAAGAAAAATGAGGGGTGTTGTTGGAATTTGGAGTGAAATACAAACAACATATGACAAAATGAATGGAAAGCTTCACTGAGCACCCGTTGGTGACACAGACACTGACATGCAGAGCTTGGGCTCAGGACCAAGTGTCTTTCCTGTGAATTTTAATTGTTTCTGTAAACTGGTGGAAGGAGGTGGAAGGAGTATTAAAAATGGGCAGCGGAAAAGGAATATTTTGTTTTTATCCTGTTCAGAGGACACAGGACAGAACTGACTGCTGGGAAGTGGGTCAGGGTGAGAGCAGCTCAAGACTACCAAAATTGCTCCATGTTGGATTGAGATGGGAATGCACATTTTGTGTCTAAGCCTAAAGATAACTCCATTCCTCCTCAGGATCCCCCCCAAAATTATGCAGATAAGGTATTTAGCACAAATCCTGCCCCAGAGCAAGCCTTGGCCAGCTGTGCCTGGCTGCCTCTGGGTTGCTGTCGGGTTCTCCTCCTCCTAAACTTCGGTGCAAAGGTGATGCCACTCTGAATCTGCCTTCTGAGAAGAAAGGTAAGTGATTGTGAGGCATCACAGTTTCATTCACGGTTTCATTTTAGGGCCCAGCTTCTTGAAGCTGTTCCCTTGTGACGACAATGGCTGCACAAATTGGAGTCGTAAATAGTAGAAAACAGCAACGATGTTACTTAGGTTATTAATGATAAACCTGCCATTTGTTTATCAGCTGAAGGCAAATGAAAACCCTGAGCAGCAACACTTTCGAGACACAGTTTAGTGTTTTTGTCTTCACTACTCTATGTTTTCTGCCTCCCCAACTACTTGAACCCACAGTATTTTAGTGTGGAAATCAACAATTGGGTGCAGTTGCAGGAAAGGTCATTAAAACCCAGAAACCTTTGTGGTCTCATAGAAAGGAACATATTTTCAGTTTAGAAGGGAACTGAGGATAAACTTTTAAAGTTGAGAGAAGCTGAGACAAACAGTAACATACTGGGCCTGGGAGCAGATAATTAAGGTGTGTCCATTCTCCTTCCTTTCTCGGCCTAAAAAGGGCAAATTAAAAGGGCAAGGTGAAAGAGACATTTTTGTACCTGGCTGTCTCAGCTGTGAAAACAATCCTCCTGAGATTATTTTTCCGGTGGGTGCCCTCTCTTCCCACAAAGTTCATCTCCACCTTCCACCCCTCTCTTCCCCCAGGGCTGACCTGCCAATAAACCTCTACATTAACTTTATATTCCTTCTGGGTGCAGCCCCTCCTTCCTGTAGGATGAAAGAAGGATGGAGGAAATTGGACAGATTTTCATCGTTACACAGATTAAAGATACTTCTTGCAGGAAAGTTTCGAATCAAAAGAAGAAAATAGGTACAGAATTGGTTATTTTTTTTTTTTTTTTTTTTTTTGTGCTGTGTCCCCTGCCCACACAAACATCTAGACCTTGGATCTACAGCTCATTTTGGGTGTTTTCCCTCCTAGGCATAAGTAGCACCTTTCTCTGGAATAGTTGGCCAGGCACTCCCACACCTCTCTGACTTCCAAGAACTGTTTTCGTCTGCTTTACTAAACAAAAAAAAAAAAAAAAAGCTTGCAATGTATTGAATTTATTTTTAAAATGTGCATCAGGTTCCCTGAGTGGAACCTCGAGAAATCCAGAATAGTTACCTCCTCAGGAGGTGAAAATAGCTGGCTCTGGGTAATTTATTTCCACATCTTGTCCCATCCCCAAGCCAAAATATGCAGCCCAATTATCCATCATCAGTTATAAGCCAGCCCACTCTATAAATATGCTAAACACCAGCAACAGTTAAAATCTGTTCTTGCAATCAAAATACATAACTAGAAAAGTTTTCACTGAAGTATTTAAATATTTTAAGAACACTTTCTGACAAGCCAAATGTGATTTACAGCGGGGGACACAGAGGAACACACGCACTATGAGCTGGTTAAAAATAGGGGGGGGAAGAAAAGCTAGAAAATTTATTCACATTTGTTACTCACAGAATGACATCTGAAATGACACAGTTATTTAAATGGAAGGAGATATGCTGCTGATATCTAAATGAAGGCACTGGGCCCCGTTGCAAGATCCAAACAAATACTGTGGCTAGTTACCAGCTCCCTGTCAAAGGTCTGCGAGGTGCCAGTCAAGGGTTGACAAGAATTCTTAATACCCACTCTTCATTTTCATTAAAATGACCAGAAGCAGATTTTTCTCAACCTGCCAGTCTTTTCAGAGCTAAATCAAAAGGCTCCTTCTGACATCAAGCCTTGGAACTGTCTCTGATGGAGGACGGTGCCTGCCACATGATTTAAATTCTAAAAATTAGTTACCTCATTAAGAACTGGTGTCTGTTCAGCGGGAAGACAATCCTACACAGCGAGAAATGACATGGGCCAGATGATTAAGCTGAACAGCCAGTGGAATAAATGACTTCCATTCCAGCAGGTAGGATTCCTGAGATAAAGTTTCCAAGCTAATTGTTCTCTTGCTTTTAAATCCCAGTTTTCCCCTGAGGAATTAACACATAACAGGCCAGGTGAGGCTAGTGAGGCTTCAGTGAGTGGGTGAGAGAATCAAGCAACATCACAACTTCTGAAGCAGCTGAATGTGCAGGACTAGAGAAGAAAACAGAGGAAATAGGGAAAAAAAAAAATCTTCTTCCATCTACTCTGCTGTTATCCAACAGTAATAGACAATAGATACAAGAAAGAAAGAAATATCTCCAAATATCTTGGAGATACAAGCTCCAGGAGAGCTGGAGAGGGACTGGGGACAGGGGATGGAGGGACAGGACACAGGGAATGGTCACACTGCCAGAGGGCAGGGATGGATGGGATATTGGGCAGGAATTGTTCCCTGGGAGGGTGGGATGAGATGTCTCAAAATTCCCCTTCCAACCCGAACCATTCTGGGATTCTTTATTCTCAGCAATGTCACATCAATCATTTGAGCAGCTCAATCTGTTATGTAGGGGTTGCTCTGAAAAAAAAAAAAAAAAAAAAAAAAAAAAAAAAAAAAAACCCACCCAAAAAAAACCACACAGAAAGCCAGAAACCAAACAAAAAAAAAAAAAGACTGTTATCCAGAAAAAGTAAGGGTAAAAATAAAGGTATGCTCGAGCATACTCCAGCAATGTGAGTGCAGAAGACTGCTGTCTATCCTTTTATAGGGTAAATTATTTCCTTCTGCAGTTTATGAAGGCATGTAAGGAGCAAGAGTCTATAATGCTACAACAAAAAGCCCAGAATA
>CM019236.1:68851041-68875221 GCA_009741485.1 Malurus cyaneus samueli
CCCTCCCCTCCACACAGGGAGAATTGAAGCAGCCAGGTTATTTCCAATAAAAGTATGTCAGAGTTCAAGAGTTTAGTTTAAACCATGAGTTTTAACCAATAACTCCTCAAGGTGTTTTGAAAATGTGTTTATTCTGATGGAGTGAATCCAGAGACCAATCAAAATGTTCTTGCCAAGGGGCAAATGAAGCAGAAAAATAATCAAACTTCTTGTTTCGGTCGAAGAGGCTTGTATCATAAAGTTATATTACACAGCACAGGTTCTGAAAACCTATCCAGTAATTCCTCAACAGGCCCTGTCTCGTGCAGAGGAATACATCTCATTAAGGCATCAGTAGCAGGCATGTGAAGAAATGCTTGAGGCGATCTGTCATCGTATTGATCTTTGGTCCGAGAGATCTTCCTCCAGGGAAAAAAAAAAAAAAAGAAAAGTATTTCTGAATGTTCTAAGATATATTAGGCTCTTTCTTAAAGGAAAGAAATCAGCATGCTATTATATTTTCTCTTCATTCCTTCAGAGAGGATTTGATGACTCTTCCTTAGTGGCTTGGACATGGGCATGTAAGAAATCGTGTTCTAGTGGAAACAGAGTTACTTCACTTGTTTTATCCAGAAATGTCATTTATGATATGAGTGCGCGGCCACGAGGAATGTGCAAGAAGCAGTTGCTGAGGTCTGTCATGTTGGTGGGTTGTTAAGGTTTGTTTGATAGATTTTCACGTGGGTTTTTTTAGGTTCGGTATGAGTATACTTTATTGGTGTATATTTTCTTTTCTTTTGTGGTTTCAAATTTTCAGGTTTTGGGTGTTTTGGATGAGAGTTGGTATTTGAGTTTGCTCTTTATGGGCGGGGAGGGGGGAGTGTGGGAGTTGAATGTGCGTTCTTTTGTGATTGTTTTTGATCCTTGCTGTTCATGTATAACTAGTAGCTTTCTGTGACGTTTGATTTATTTAGATGGTGATTCGCATGGTTTTCTTATGAGGAATGAACCAGGGCAGTTTTTTTTTTTAGGGTTGTTTTTACCTGCTTATAGGATTATTCCCAATTTTTCCTTTTAAAGGTTATTTAGGTTAATTCATGTTGGGTATTGGATGAAAGTTGTATTGAGAATGTTATTGAGTCTTTCTTTACCGTTCGCGGTTGTTGGTAGGTTCTATATTTTTTTTGTTATGCATTTAATGTTGTATTTTGGTAGAGTGTCACCTTAGGTTTGTTGGTGGAGCGTTTTGTTTTCACTGACTTAGAGACCTTTTTAGCGTTTTTTTTTGAATGTTTCCGTTTTCTTTTCAGCTTTGTATGTCATATTTTTCTTCTCAGACATTTTTTGAGGTTATGGATATGCCTTTTATTACAGGAGATATAGAGAGATTCATGAGTTCTAGCTGGACTGAATTTCCATGGGTTGGCTGGGGGGAAACATTTTTTGTACCCCTTTTTCAGTTATGACCTTTGGAGAGGCTTTCATGGACTCGATTTGTGGAGGGAACCGGGGGATGGACTGAGAGAAATGAGTGTTTCTCGTCAAGGAATCTAATTTGAGATGATCTGGGCTAGGCCACTGCTGTGGTCAAAGTGTAACAGAAGTTTGGGCTTTGGGCATTGTGGGCTGGAGCGGTCTGTCTGAGCGGTCTCGTCGCTCTGATATTGGGGTGTGAGGGCTGTGGTTGAGGCGTTGGTATTGTTCGGAGTATAATGGAAGTTTGTTCTTCATGTGGAGGCCTTTGTTGAAGGTTCTATTCTCGGTTGTGATTTGTTCTCATGAAACGTGAGGCTCTGATTAGCGTTTGTGGCCTTTCTGTTTGTTTATTGATTAGCAGCATGTGTTCCTTGTTTGTCTGAATTGATTTGAAGATTTTTCGTATTGATTTCTGATGTTAGATATTGACTTTGGGTTTTGGTTTGCAGAGCCTCTTAAAAGAGGAAGCGTTTGTTTTGTTTTGTCTTTTTTAGGCTTAGAATCAGCATTTAAAAATTGATTTGAAAAGGATAATTCTTCAAAGTGGCTTCATCAAGTTTTGAGTTCTTTGGGTTTGAAGTTACTCTGTGCATTCCTGTTACAGTACAAAACATTTTTTTACTTTGTTGGTGATTGACTGAGGACGTGCAGAAATATTGAAGTGCTGTGGGTGAGAGGGTCAATTAGGTAGAATGAGTTTATTTTCTTTAAGTGCTGGGTGAGGCCGGTCTTGGTGTGTTTTTCTGTATAGGTTTCATCGGGAGTGCTGTTCTGTTGAAAGGTTTTTACTATTTCCTTGGTTTTTAGGGTTCCAGGTTGGTCCTTTTTCCCTTTACACTTATATTTGTTCTTTGTTTTGGTTTTAGTTTTCCGTTGTCAGCTACGAGGAGTGAAGTATTTAGGTGACAAACTGCGGGGGAGTCTAAGGGTGTTGGTTTTATTTCGTGTGGTGACGGACACTGTACGGGACTAGTTTTCATCTTTATGGGGGTTTTTTTTGCAGGGGTATTGTGTGGGATGCCACATGCAAATTTTGATTTTTCGTTCTCAGTTCATTTTCACGTCTGTCATTTATTGTGATTCTTAATGCACCCTCGAACTATTCTGTCATCCTTCTGTGACTTATTTGGTTTTTTAAGATTGGGGATTTAGGGATGGGTATGGAATGATGATGATTCACAGGTTTTTAATTCGGATTTTTTCACCATTCCTGGCTGCAGAGTTAAAAAGAAGTGTGCCCAAAGATACCCATTAGTTTGTTTGATTTTTTTCTTATTATTTAGATGGAAGTGGCTTCTATTGTTATGGAATTTTTATGTTTGTGCTCTTGTCGGTGTGGGGAAAAAGGGATGAGGATATCTTATTGTTTTGTATTTTTTGTATACGCGTATATGATTACGAGTTATGTTAAGTGAGAGGAAAAAGGTGGTGGATTGGTGGTCGTTATTTGTTGTTAGTGTGAATTTGTTGTTTGGGATAATGGAGAGTTCCCAAGATATGATGTTTCAGAATTCTAAGGACGTGGCGAGTGGTTTTTCTGGGTTGTTGAAAGTCAAGTGGTTTTTTTTCATGGTGAATCACCTGCTTCCTTGTGTGTCTCATGGGGTATTTCTGCGTTTTTGGGTATTCCTTGCCTGTCATGATCATGTTATTAATTTTCTTGCTTTAGTGCTCAAAGTTAGTCTTTGAGATTGCTAGTGTGTGAGTATTATTGAGTAGGGTATGCTTGGGTTCTTTGAACAAGAATTATTTCTGGTTTTGTTCTGTGGGCATGATTTGGTTCAGTTCGATTTTGGTTTTTGGAGGGTGTTTGTGAATTGGTTCAGCTCAGATTATTTCTCTCTGCCTGTTTGTGTCCTTAATACATGCTGTGATGTGGATTCGCCCTTGGAGAAATCTTTACTTTTCAAAATCTCTGGCCTTGAAAATACCAAAACTCACATACAAACCAAATACACATAAATAAACGCACATCCAAAAATATTTTTTTATTTATTACCACAGACTCCTTAGGTCCAAAAGCCCCTGCTTTTTCTTATGTTAAATCATGTCTTTATGTCTGCTATCATGACTTTTTAAATAGAATTATATGGTACATTCTACTAAATGTCTGTCCAGTGTATTCTCCACTTTTTTTGTACAGTTTGAATGAATTAAATCACACGGGACATTACATTTTGCTTCCACACATACAAACCCAGTGATTGTGCTCCAGAAACTGACAAATACCAGTCCTCTGTAGTTCAAAGAAAAAAAAAAATTGGTAAAGTTCAAAAATCCACAAAAATGCTGACACAAATGTGAGATTTCGAGAAAGAATCTGCTACACCCATTATTTTATGATTTTTTTTCTTCTTTCTGTTAGTCTTCCCTCAGCTGTTAAAAATAGTGTTCTAGTTCTAGCGGTTAGATTCTAGTTTAAACATTATTTCTACAAATATTATGAACCACTATCACCACTGCTGGTTTATTATGGACTTTTTTTGTGGCTAGGAAGCAATAAAAAGTGCAAGAGATTATTTCCCCAATACATTATGGCAACTACCTGAAAGCAGTAAATGTTTCCTGACATCTGAAAGTCTTCCTAACATGTCCCTGAACTCAGCAAGGCCCTTTAAATTACAAGAAGTGTGCTCAGGATGAGTTTTAAAGTGGGAACTCACTCTACAAACCTTTTTTAAGATGGTTTATGGCTGTTTTGTCAGCCACATTCCAGGGGCATTGGAATTGTTTAATGTTTGCTTGCTGCCATAACCCATGAGAGGATCAGGAGGGCAAGGAATGGGAGAAATGATATGAAAAAGAGAGGAAAAAAAATAAAAGCCTCACATGAAATTTTACAATTTCGCAAGGATGTCATAAAGGAGAAGGAATGGAAGAAAAAGTTGAATCAAGTGAGAGAAATATCCCCAATGAGTGATGGAGAATCTGGTTGAGATAACACCCATGCTAAGTGGTTTTTGAAAGGGCAGAGAAGTTGATAAAATCCATTTGAATCCTTCAGTTCTGTCACTGCCCCAAAAAGGAGGCTCCAAATGATCTAAATCAAGGTGGGTTGAACTTCCCTCACTTCCCTGTGTTTTTTTTTTTGTTGTTTTTTTGGTGTTTTTTTTTTTTTTTTTTTTTTTGAACTGATGTCTTCTGTGCTCACAGCCACCTCCACACAGTTCCTTTATTCTTTCACTGGGAAGGAACTCTACTGCTCTCCTTCCTCTTCCACACCCATGACTGATTTTCACCAAACAACAACTAAAAGTAAAACCAAAATTAAGACTGGAGAGGCATCCTATTGTATCACTTATCACAATCTCCAACATTCCTTGGAAAAAAAACCTCCAAAGAAATCTTTTGAGCTGTTACCACCTTTTGCACTGATCACATTTCAAGCTGGAATGCAAATGATTTTTATGAGCATTTACGAGCAGGTCTGCACTTCTCTGTTAGGTTTTTTTTTCCTCCCACCAGCTCTCAGGCTCGTGAAATAATTGAAGTGGACACCTGGAGGGAGAAGCCATCTGTCACGGACACTGAACTCTTCCAGAGCCACCAAAATCCTCTGCTCTGCCCCTCACATCCCTGCTATCACAGCCATGACAACAGACACCCTGCCCAATTAGAAATGTCATTTTTCCTGTCCCACACGCTAAGCAGAGAAATCCTAATGAGTCCAACGCGTGTCTGAAACCATCATCTTTTACAGCAGACCCCAAAATACATCATTATCATAACAGGTCAGCCACGTCCTTGTTTTCCATGTGATTTAATTGCAGATGCTGCTCTTTGTGCAGGATGCTGGAGGACTTGCACCCACACCCAGCTCTGTGCTAGCAGGGCCTCCTGTGAGCATCATTAGCACAAAATGCAAAATGAACTCGGACTTCACGGGTTTAATGAGCGTGCTGAACGGAGTGGCATCAGCAAAGAGACACTTGCTTTGTGATACATGCCTTTAAATAGATATTTCAGCGTTTCCATTGTCAATCTCGTTGCTGATACTGAGCTGGGGGATGTTGTCAATACATTGATGTTGCAGAGGAATAATTAAATGGACACAAAGAATACAATAACATGGATGGGACAGCATTTACAGGAACAAAATGCCAATTTGGAGCATGGAGGTGTTTTTATATCCCTCTGAGCTGTGGGCTCAAGGATCTAACTGATCATAGGATCCACACTGGTTTTACCCCATGGAAAAGGCAGGCAGCATGCTAAAGATGTATTTCTGGGACAGATGATAAAAAAAAAATCTGAGTATGATTCTGGAAGATCTGAGTGAGCTCTGGATTATGTACAACCATGGCCACTGATAAAAAGTGGATTTAAGCACATGCAGAGGACTAGAGAGATTATCACAAACATGGGATCCTGGATACATTCATAAACCAACAACACATTCTGAATAATTTCAACCTCTGTTCTTTCCTGATGCTTTCCCTGCGTGCTTATAGCATCAGCGCTGACACGAGGTCTCCTGCGTGTAAATTATTCATACTTAACAGTCTGAAAATTGGAAGTGGTTTTTGCATATTCTTACAATGATTACTAATATCCAGCTCAGGAGCTACTGGATTATTGCTCAGCACACATTTTAACCAAATCAAGTGAAGACAAGAATATATTTTCTCTCATGTTTAGGTGAAACACACTGACAAAAGTGTGGCATGATTTGCTTCAGAGCTGGGAAGGTCTGGTTTGGAACAAAATTCTCCAATCTTGTTTTACTGTGCATCCAAAATTGTGTTAGAGTGGCTTAGATAACACAGCCTGATAACCAGGAGTCAGATGAGACAAATCCTTAAAAAATTTTAACTACAAAGCACTCCTAATGGTGTTGATGTGACACCAAAATTCAAAAAAACAAAAGAAACAAATAAAAAAAATTAAAAAAAAAAACCAAACAAAAAAAACCAAAAAAGCCGCCAAGGAAAAAAAAAAAACCAAAAAAAGAACAAAAAACCCACCAAGAACCAGCAAACCATCAATAATAATAATAAAAATAAAGAAAAATGTATCAATAGTCATGTAGTGAGAAATATAGCCAATGCAGGTTCTACAGCCTTATTTGACATCACAGAAAACACGGAGTTACTCTGTTCAAGGTGTCCACAACTTATCCATGTGGATATTCATATTCAGCTTAAGGAAACACATGTGTTCTTTACACCTTCCCAGTCTTCTCTGAGCCAGGTAATTTTTATATTTACATTATTTTTGGCTCACAAGCAATAATCCATCTAGGTAAGGACAACAGACCCGGGTTTTACATCTTCAGGAGTACAGAAGAGGCATGTGTGTCACTTAAATTAAGCGTGGCTTACATGAAACTTTCAATTTCAGGAATGATGGCAAAACAAACTCGAATCAAGGCATTTAGTACCTTTCCCAAAATTCCAGCTCTCAGAATAATTCTGCTCTGTCCAAAGTGGCAGAAAGCACAGAAAGCACTTTCTGAGATTTGACACAAGGCTATCACTGAATGCAGCGGTCAAATATCATAATTTACACAACCTCCCTCCTTGGCAACAACAAAATCCCCCCAAAATTTATACATCTGCCAGGTTGGTTTCTACTGCCTGGAAATACTGTATATAATCTATACAATAATGCTTAGGGAGTTTGCGCTTTCAAAAATAACTCTTCAAACTTGCATTTTGCGGTCACAGTCCACTTCTAAAATAATTGCTTCTCCTTCAGAAATGATGACAGGGAGTAACTAAAATTCACCGCATGTTTTCCATACAAAAAAAAAAAAAAAATCCCAAGAAAATCCCACAAGGTTGAAAGTGGAAAATTTTACTGAGAATTTACTTGATTCACTTCAAATACTCTCACATGAGATTAAAGAACCGTGTGAGTAGCACAGTCAGGCTATAAAATTCCTCAATTTTTGACATCTCAATCCCCAGGTGCCAAAGACCATCATTTTATGGAAAGGGCAAGAACAAGACTGTGAGTTCTGAAGGACACAAATCATTTCATTATAAACAAATAATAATTCAAACCAGAATTTACCAGATAAAGATTTTATTTTTCTAATGAAGGATCCAATCTGAAATAAGTATGATAGTTTTTCTTCTGCATAAACATAGAATTATTATCCATGATGATGATTAAACTAATGAAAAAATAAAAGATAATTCAACATGATAAATGTTTCAGTCGGTATATTTTTTGTGGTATGTTTAAGACTAAATCACTAATAGACACTCTGAATTAATAATCAAATCAGCTTGATAAATGACAAGCATCTCTATGCACAGATATAAATACCAGCCTCGTGTGTCATTTAGACATCCCTCCCATCTGCTGATTCATGGCAAAGGGCAGCTTTCAAATTTCCTCCTGGGATGCAATTCCAGCTCCTTCTGTCCCAGCAAACACATCACTAAACCAAGGATGTGTGTGTTTGTGTGATGGAAGGGGAAAGGGACCAGGAGGGGGATGGAAAGCGGACAAAAGGGACGAGAAAATGGAAATAATAGAACGAAAGATGCTGGCAGTGATCTGTGCCTTCTGGCAAAGCCTGGAGCTAGGAGTTACACTGGGATGGTTTTTTGCAGGTGGTACAGCCCCGTGTGAGGTTTTTGGATGTACATCCCACACCAGGGACACAGAATTTGCCTTGCCTGTTGGTGTCTGAGTCACTTTCATTCACCCTGCTTTGGACCAGACAACAGTTATGGGCTTGTGACAATTATATTGTGTTTTCCCTCTCAATTTTGCTATTATCTCGTTTGTGTGCAGACTGTCACATACTATCTATCTACATGTTTTTTTAAATTAAAAACCCACAAAATCTCATAAAGGATATTTAGGCCATGGCAATCAACTCTCTGTTTTATATGAAGGACCTGCTCCACACAGATAAATCTCATGATTTGTGATTCTCTCTCCAGAGCAGTCATTGACCTTCGATCACCTGGCAATAATAATCAAATGAGCACATTCATATAATCAAAATGTCATGTTATATATAATGTCTATAGTACATTAAGGACAAAAAAAAAAAAATGGCCAATATATAATAATAAAATAAATTGTACTGCTTTCCAGTTGTCTCCTCTTAGCATCAGGCAATTTTACTAAAGCAGACCCAGATCTACCTAGAACAGGTTTGTGCCACCCAAAATGTCTCAAGTAAATCTGACAACTGGGAAAGAAGCTGGGGATTGCACAGGGTAGCAGATTTAAAAGGGATGCAACTTGCACGAGGAGACCCGGGATTTTATGGTTTTGAAAATGAGCCCCCAAGATCTGGGATGAAAAAGATCCGCAAAGTGCACTCATTCAGAGTTCCCAAATGGACCACAGGGAGCCACAGGAGGGTTTGCACAAATCCATTTCTCTGGGTAATGAGCTGTCCAAATGGTTTACTACTCATGAAGTAGGTCTTCATCATGCAAAATGCTTTGGGAGCACAAAACAAAAAAATATTCCCAAATGCAGGAAACTGGAGTCCCAGGATAAGATTCTCACCCAGAAAAAAGGATATTTTTATCAATTACTTGGATTTCAGTGTTTCAGTTTGGATGTAAGTAAGGGAATCAGCATTTCATTAGAGTTGAATTTTACTCAGGTAGCACTTCACAACTCAGTCAAATGTCCTCAGAAACTTCCTTCCAAACTCAGAAATGTCCTTAGTCTCCCTAAAAATCTCTGAAAGCTACACAGCCTAGATCCCATCTTCTGCTGCTCACAAACAAGGAGGGGAAGTCATACAGGAGGTCTTATGAACAAGTCTATCTAATTTATTTACAATTCAGTGGTGTCAGGTTTTCCTCTTCACAGATTTATTTTCACCCTCAAATAGAGATTTGGAATTCACAGTTGCAATTTTTACTGGTTAAAGTAAGAAATAACCCCAAACCCAGCTTACATATTCTAAGGGCCGTGCTTACCTAGAAAGCATTTGAGTTATTCTTTAAATACCTCAAATGCTATTATTATTGGCTGTACCATGAAGTCCTTTTATCCCTTTGACTTCTCTGTCCTACTCTATCATTTGGATGATCCTGCTGTCCTTAGGTTTTCCTGCCGGAATAGTCCTTGACTGAAATAGTGCCAGATGATTTAAATCCTCTTGTGGCAACACCAGTGAGACAAAAAACCACATTATTCCCATTCCAGATTGTGCTGAATACAGAAGACTGTCAGGTCAAATAAGCTGCTGCTGAAGTGCAGCCAAAAATCCAGCTTCCATCTGAAATCCAAGCAAAAGGAATACTGGAATGGCTGGGTGTTTGTTCATTAATCAGGGAAGGAATTTATCTGTTTACCTTCAGGATTAAATACACTCAGATATTAATCATTCTCAACGGGTTTGTACCACTTGATGAATATTTGAATTTGAAACCTTGATAACCATTAAGACCTTGGTGAGATACAATGACATTTTTTTATTCTAGGCATTCAGGAAATGTCCCAATTCTTATGGCAAACCCAATATAAATTCTTGAGTTTTCTTTGCTCTCTGCCTTTTATGAAGAGCAACAGTTTAATTCTTTGTAAGAAAACACTTACCATATATATTCATTTCCTTCTAGAGATAGTTATGAAGTCTGGAAATCCATTTGCTTCAAGAAATTCTTCTATTATATTACTCAAGTCATTTTAATTGCAAATTTTAAGCTGATCCACTATATACATCTAATTATCTTTAAATGAAAAATGCTTGTAATTCTAGTGCAGAAAATTACTATTTCTGTTTAATGGAAGCCTGTAATCAGTATGATTTACTTTCTTACTTCTAAAAACTTCAGTATCTATGAAGTGAATAAAAGAAATGGGAAATGGCTTAAAAAATAACTCTAACATAGCTGAAATCAATGGAGCGAATTTAAAACCTCTGATTTTGAAGGGCAAATATTTGAAAGCTGTAGGTCTTGGCGATCAAGGAGCAATCCCTTCAGGTATTAATCTTGGAACTATCCCATGTGTCTATACCAATTTGATGGGTTTTACTTGGATTTACTGACTTTGGTGACTCAGGCAGGGAGGAACACCATGAGAATGTTAAAAAGACACAGGAGAAAATATCATGGAATCTTTGTCACCATAGCATTAAGGAGCTCAGAGATACAGACGACCTCAAAGAAAGGTTGCTCCATCTTGCTCCATGAGAACATTGAGTAGCAACATAATTTGACTGAAGCCTGATTTAAAAAAAATTATGAAAAAAAGATTTATTAAAAAAAATACTATTAAAATAAAGTAAATTATGGTTTGAAAAAGTACAGAAATGTAACGACAAGACACATCTTTGCTCTGGCGTACTGCTAAATCAAAATTCACACTTGCTGATTCTGAGAGTGACGCAGACAAATTCATTTTTTCATTTGTAACCTCACTGAAAGAGTTGGAAGCAAACAGGCTTCCAACATGAAACATATGAGGAATGCAGCCCCAGCAGGAGACTCCCCAGGAAGACTGATCCTAGAAAATATCATATTTAGATGCCTTAAATATTACTTATATAGTAAGGCACCATGGTATCATATATTTGAAAGCATCTTGGCACAATTCTACCATTTCTTGATGTTCTACAGTTATTGAATCTATTTCCAGACTCTTCTCTTGAGTCTACATGGATTTATTTGAAGACAGTGTTTGTGTTTTTTTGGGAGTTTTTGTTGTTTGTTTTTGTTTGGAGTGTGTTTTGATTTGGGTTTTCCAATGGGATTGGGAGTGGGTTTTGTGTGTGTACTGGGGTTTGGGGTTTGTTTTTTTTTTTTTTTTGGTTGGTTTCAGTTTGGGTTTTTTTGTTGCAGGTTTCTTTTTTTTTTTTTTTTTTTGTTGTGGGTTTGGGTTTTTTGTGTTGTTTGTTTTTTTTTTTTTTTTTTTTTTTTTTTTTTTTTTTTTTTTTTTTTTTTTGGGGTTTTTGGGATTTAGGGGTTGGGGTTTTTTTGGGATTGGTTATGGTTTGGGGTTTTTGGGTGGATTTTTTGGTTTTTTTTTGGTTTGCTATTGGTTTTTGTTTTGTGTTGGCTGGTAAGTTGAGGGTTTTTCTGCTTTGTTTAGGTTTTGTTTTGGGAGTTTTGGGTTTCTTTTGTTAACCATAGAGAGATGCTCATGAATAGTACTGCACAAATGGCTAGAGGAAGCAAACACCGGTCAAAAATTATTTTCCTGCATGTACCCAAACTCTGCACAACTTCTGTCTGTAAAAAAAAAAAAAAAAGGAAAGGAGCAGCAGGTGCTTCTCTGTCAAAAACAGATGCTGCTCTCTGTCAAAAACCTGGGGCAAGACTCTCAGCTGGTGGAGGACAGAGATGTTCTAAAATTTTGGCCTCCAACCAGAAGCAGGCAGGACTACTTTTGAAAACAGCAACTGCTGACAGCAAGGTATGGAACAAAGATAAATAACTTTAAGTTACTTTCACCTCTCTGGTTCATTTCCTCTGAGACTCTGCTATCACCATTTCCACAAAGATTTTCTGCCATTTTATTTTTTTTCCTGCAGGACTGAACTAAAAGTTAACCTTCTTTGTTACATGTGCAAGATGTTTCTTCCATTCTGTGTTTGCTCTGAGAGTCAATAAAGTCCACTTAAGGTCTTTAAGTGATCTGAGATTTAAAAAATTGAGGACAACAAAATGAGTGATAGGTTCCATCACCTTTTCCCAAAGAGCCAGGTAAAAAAATTACAGGTACTTAAATCTGGTCTAATTTGAGCTTAGGACAAGTTGTTTTTATCTGAAAGAGGAAATGGAAAATCAATTTCAAGTGTTTCAAGAAGTGAGCAAATTAATTCATAATTTTTCGAACGTTACCCTTCCTTAGTTTGTGCAGACAGGGGATACAACATAAAGAGATACTCTCTCAATGTTCCATTATTTTTAGGTAGTAATAAATGCAGTTTTTCAAATGCTATTTAATTGCAAGACACTAAAATATTCTGAAAATGGGATCTAGAGACAAAAACAATCGCTCCTCATGTTCCTCTGGCAACACAGACCCTGCAAATAGAGCACGAGTGGAAGGCAGGGTCCCACATCAAATTAACTCACAAGTCTTGTTTCCCACTGGGCAATTCTGACTCTGCACGTACAAAATTGATAAGAGATCTGTTTTCACAAAAATCTCCTATATGGTTTCAAGCTGAGCCAGTAAAGTTAAGTTGTGCTTGCTCTCAACGTTTCTATAGGTACTCTATGTTTTCCTGTTTAAAATGTAATAATGCCAAAAAAAATGTTTCTTTCTTTTTTTTTTTTTTTTTTTCTGTTTTTTTAAATTTTTTGTTTTAAGAAAATTGTTCCCTCTACGATAATAAAAGCAGAGAAAACAAAGGATAAGAATATACTCACTAATGGTGGTAGCAGTGACACTCTCCCATGTGGCCTGAGTAAGCAGAGCAGTGCCTCGAGCCACCCATAGATGGTGCTGCTCATGCACATACTCATTCAGAGAGTTTGTTGGCTTTCTCCCGTGTGGGATAAATGGACCTGGACTAATGTTGCCTGACATGAAATCTCATGCTTCCTTCCTCTCCTTACTCACTTAAGAAACGAGCATGCAGGTGCTTTAGTGGCCCAGAGGTTTCGCACACATTGAAGGTGCTTTGTCACTGTAGTTTTGTATGGCTTCATCTACATTGAATCTTTGCACATGGTCATCTAAAACTTTTGCGGGTATTGCCTAAAGTAAATAATTTTCCAAGTTGGTTCAATCAAATCATCCACCAGACTGCTTTTTGAAGGGTAATGAGACTGGTGAGATCTGCATGCAATAATGACCCAGCATTCTATGTAATGCATTATTTCAATTAAAAACAATGTTAAAAGTAATTTTCCTTCACCTCTTTTTTTTTTCTTTTTCTTTTCCAAATGGCTTACACTTTGACTTTCATGAACTAAATCTGTGATAGTCTCTCAATCGACTCCACGACTTGTCCCAAGATTTACAATCCCCTAATTAACCACATTAGATTGGGGTAATTATGGAGCATACCAGATTGAGGCATCTGGAATTCCTGTCCTTGGAAATGGATGCAAAGAAGTAGGACATGGCAGCACAAAGGGAAAAAGGTTTTCAGATCTCAGCCTGGCTCATATTTGTACACTGGGGTGTGGGAGTATGAAATTTCCCCACATCTCTCACTTTAGAACAGACACTCTCTCCTGCTTACCCATTTCTTTCGAAGAAATACAGGCACTGGGCCTTGGATTGGAGTAAGTTTCAATTTTTCTTCAAGATATTTGTAACAGATTCATCCTCTCTTGTTCAAATTATCAATTTTATCTCTCCACCAGCTCACATAGTGTGGTTGCAATGCAGATTTTTCTCCCAAACACCGACAGCTAGAACCAGCTAGTTCACTTGGTTTAGAAATTTTGTTAGGACAAGTTTTTTCCTCTTTTTCCTGAATAATTTATGCATTTGCACCCCAAGGGGAGACAAAGGAGCTCTTCCTAACACACCCTGGAAGATGTGGAAAGAGAGATCTGGATAAAGAAGAACAGAGTTGAGCCCCAATCTTCAGTGTCTCCAAGAACCCCATCAAAAAGTTAACCACTCCCTCCAAGTCTTCAGGCACCTTGATTTCCCGTCATTATATGAACAATAATGAATTTTAACAACTCACATTGAAAAAAATAACATTGCAATATTGACCAGCATTATTTTGCTTACAATTTGATTCTAAAAGGAGTAAAAGTGAGGAGCTGGCTGATGTTCTTTTACAATTTTTTTCCTTCGTTATTGCCCCATTGCACTGCCTTTCCTAGCCACTGGCACAGCTAATCACCCCAAGTCCTCATCTGCTGGGGTTTGTATTAATTTGTCATCTCCCACTCAAACTTTCAGAAATGGAGCAGTGCCTTTCCAAATGCTGTTGGAGAGCACGCCACTCTTGCTTTATCTTGATCATTATTGTCTTTCTGTGGCTCCATTTTCTCGCTCTCTCCTGCCACGTCCCACGTATGTCACTGCTCCATGTTTTCAAAACTCTTTGAAGCACCTCTTAGTGCATCATCAATTACTCAGTAACAAGAAGTCCAGCAGAATCTTCCACGTATTTGAAAATTTGTCACCAAAGCTCCCTGTGCTTCATTGCCTCCCGTGTCGCCTTTTAGCTTTGGAAAGATGTTTTTAAGAGGTTCTACAAAGCTGCCTTTCATCTTCTCTGAACCCATCCTTAAAGCTCTCTGTGTCACACCATATCCCTGACCTTTCGTTATACCAGGGGATTGCTGCAGCCACGTCGACCATAACAACCTCATTTCATCAGGCTCCTCCATCTGTGCTCACACAGCTTTTCTTCTCATTCTGATGCTGCAGACAGTTTGGGAATTTTTAACTGTTTTTTTTTTTTTTTTTTTGTTATGGCTGGCTTAATACAATCCTGTTGTCAGCCAATATTCCCAAGACACTGTGAGTACAGAATTAGAGAGATTTACTTAACCATGGTCTTCAAAGAACTGCTATGAAAGCTTTAGCCATGCCACTGGCTCAGCAATTCCGTACACAATCTTACAAAAAAGACAGATATATATACTACTTTTACCCCAATTATTGCTCTTAATATTTGCAAGGCAGTTTCCTGCTCAAGATCCAAAATTATATGAGCAGCAACAGTTTGTTTGCACAACTGGACTTCAAGGCAGTGGCTAAAAAATAAAACAAGATTTTGCACCTGCAGAGCTCAAAGAGGTTGCACATGCAGGAACACAATGACACAAAAAAATCTATTTCACATATGAGATATATACTAGGTAAATTATGAAAAGAAGTGGATCAGTTATTACTTTTTTTTCTAATGCCTTGTCAAGCCATATGGGACCATCCATGCTGCAGAAGCAACATGGGATCTAAGGACTGATGATCTTTGTCATCTTTCTCTCTTCCCCCTTCATGTTCTCCTCTCCTCTGCTTTGCTCACTGTCCTAGGTTAGCTGTGAGTATTGTATTCCTATCATCTGCTTATGTTAGGAGGAAAGTTAAACAACCCTTCTGTAACAACAATAGTGGAGACTGCTCTGGTTTGTTTGGTGAGTTCCTCCCTTCAAGGACAATGGGAGGGAAAGGGACAAGACCACCTGTTTTTTTTTTTCCTTCCGGGAGGCTCGGATCAGTGGTTGAAAGAAGCTGCCTGCTCTCTGGGACGGTGTTTTTTTTTCTCCCTTTCTTTTTGGACTTGTCTTTCTAGAATTTTTTTTTCATCGTCTGAGATTGGGGGCTTCTCATGGCCGAGAGGCGAGAAAGATCCTTCAGTGAACCACCAGAGAGAGAGACTCTGCTCAACCCCTCTGGGGCCGCGAGGGAAGCCACTCGGAGGGAAGAGAAAGGCTTTGGGATCTCAACACGATTCCAAGGTTTTTTTTGTTTTTATATTTTTAACATAAATAGGGTTTTTTTCCCTTTCTTTTCACTTTCCATCCTCTGTGAAAGTTTTGTCTCTGGGACTGGTGGGGGAAAGAGAGGGAGGTTGCTGGAATGGAGTTTTGTGTCGCCATTTGAGTTCATAACCGAAACACTCACCATATCCACCTTACCCATACCAAGTATTTAAAGACGGGGAGCTTTTCAGTTGGAGTGTAATTGCAAAATCAGATCGTTTAGTGAGGATTGCTAGAAATGCTGAGCTTGTAAAATTTAAGGGCTTGTTAATCAAAGCTTTTGAGCGTTAATAGTGGCTAATTGCCCGAGTTAAGGCAGCTATATAATAAAGCATAAGAGTTCCCTTGACACATGGACTGCTGGGGTTTTTTTCAACCTGATGAGAATTTATATGAACATCATGCCCCCTCCTACCAAATGGATCATTACATTTGGGACTCTCTCTCTCTTTCTGGGAGAGTATCCTGTTGTAGGCATGTTCAGAAATCTGAACATTAATACTGAACACATTCCTGAGTGGAAGATTTTTGCAAAAAAGGGTGAGATATTAACATCTCAGGGTACATCTTCCACAGGTTCTGCCTTTCCCTACTCCAGCTGCGTGCTCTCAATCTCTAATGAAGGCAATCAAAGGCAATGAAAACCGCCAGGATTACTGGACCGACACATTTTCATTTTTCAAGCAAAAGAAACATTTCGTACCAAACACTGCTCACGATCGACGGTCACTAATCAAGACCATTTAATTTACGCATATTTTTATTTCTCTTCCTATGCAGGTTTCCATATACTGATCAGCTGTGTTTACACACTGCTCTCATTAATAAACCAGTGCAGGGTACATTCATTTTACTAGCTAATTTGCTTGAAACTGATTTCCTGAGGCAGAGCCAGCGAACTGAAGCGCCTATAGTTTTTGTGAAAAATATAACACCACTTTCCATTAGTTTTAAAGATCAGCTGCTTTATTATACAAAATACCTCATTTTTTACCTCAGTCAAGAAATAGGGAGGCTTTAAATTAGATAATTAATTATTAGAAAATGTCTGTTCTTCCCCCAGAGTGTAACCAAAATGAATCACCAATTCAGTTCATTTTAACTTCTTCCCTTAACACTCATATCTGCAGAGTTGTTAAACTCTTTGCATGATCACTGAATCTTAAATCTATAAACCTCATCATCTCAGCAGGAGGTTTTCTTCTGAGATCTCTTGTGCCAAATCCAGAATACATTTTAAAATGCAGGCTCATAACTTCATTCCAATGTGTCTGAAAAAGCCATGGTTTTCTGTCACAATCTGGAAATTGGACATTTCTATTATTACCATCTCTAGGCAGAAAATGTCCAAGAAAGATCTCGACATATTGCTACCCATTCTTTCTTTCCATTTGGATTTCATAAACAAAAATAAAGGATCTATAATTAATGCAAAAGTCATATCTGTTTTGGGTCTACTTGCCAGCCCACAACAACGCCAAGACTATAAAGTGAAAACTGCAGAAAATGAAAAAAACCCACAACATGAAATTGCAGCTTGTTTATGTTGCTTAACTGCTTATATATATAATAAGCACACAATTTACAAAGTAAATGAGCAGACAAAACAAAACAAAAAAAAAAACACCAGATGCACCCCTGTATTCTTAGATTTATACTTGCTGGCATCTACACAAAATACAGTCCTAATCTTTACATTGAAAGGAGAGGCTGTTCTGCAGAAAGGAATTGACACTACTTTATGTCACATAAAAAAAAACCCAAAAAAAACTAAATGGGGATCCAAAACTATCAATACCAAGCACTCAAAATGGAATTTGATGTTATTTACAGGTGCTTTTCACATCTGTTTCCCCAGCCTGGCCCCTCTCGTGGCCATGCTGCCACTTTTCTTCTATGTCCATCTGTCCCACTGGCCCAAAGTGGGAGGTTGCCTTCTTTTTTTTTTTTTTTTGTCTGCTCAGTCCCTGTAATCTCAAAAGACAGGATGGGGCGTGTTGGAGATGAGCTCAGAAATAGTGAATTCCACGTCGCCTATACGATTTCCATCCACGCTCATTTGGGTGCGGTCCTGGTATTTCTCCTCCTCGAAACACAGACATGAGCGTGCAAAAGTAAAAGCACCTGCACCAGCACGTGAAGACGAGCACGTGAAAGATGATTCGCCATTGTATAGAAAAAGAAATGATAGAGAGTTGTTACAGTAAATGCTGCAAGCAACCCGAGCGTAACGGGCGCAGATCAAGATCCATGAGAATCGCCAAGATGTTAAAGTGCTGGACACGACCTTAACACAGTGCTGTGCAGTTATTATTGTCTGTTTTGCCCAATAAATATGTTTTTCAAAGAGACCCAAGAAAGAAGTAGACGAATCAAAATTTCGAGAGGTTCTGACCTGAGATCTCCGGTACTGTAATACACTTCTTTCTCCCAAAGGTTCTTTGAAACCATAAAATCCTAAACTATGTCTATTAATAATATGAAACTGCACATCTGATCTGAAGATTTAATTTATTCAGTTTAGAAACATAAAGTGACAGCTTTGCAATATCAGATAAATAGTTCTTGGCAAAGCTGAGAACATTAATCATGGAGGGCTTCAGTGTAACAAGTTATCAATGCTGTATTACAATAGAAGATAAGTCATCTGCATTATTAAAATCAATGAAAGCCACTAAATGAATCATATCCCTCAAAATGTTATCTGAAAAGAACTGCTTTCAACACAAGTTTGGATAACATCTATCGGAGGCTCTTTAGATCTTATGAGAACCAACAAAAAAAAATCCTGAAGTTCAGCTGAGTTCAAGTCGGGAAATGAAGGAAAAAAAAAAAAAAAAAACCAAGAAAAAGCAAAAAAGGTAATAATAACAACCAGAGAAAAGGCGTGGGTTAAGGTACAATATTAAGCCAAGAGATGAAAATGCTTACAAATAACATCGTGTTTGACACAGTGAAGCTTCTTGTCAACATTCCGCCCTGATGCTGCCAACTCCGGCCCTGTCTTGGCTCTATTAAATCTGAACACTCTAATTCAGTAATTAGAAAAGCAGTTAAACTGATCCAGGGATAATAAATAAATCATATAAAGACTGCAAAAGAAAGAATTTTAGGAACATTCATAAGAACCTCGAGACTTGAAGGACCCAAAAACATCCAGCCAAACCTTTTAATATCCACAAAAAAAAATACATTAAAAAAGTAATTGCATAAATAAATTTCTTCTTTTTTTTACTCTTCCAGTCAACAGTACAATGAGTCTAAAACTGCAAGGTACTTAGTGATAAACAAACTAGGTCACTACAGAGATACCAAGGATAAATATAGTTATTTTTAATGCAGGGAACGTTCCCAGACAATTTTTTGAACAGCCTGAGATAGCTGTACTGAATGCAGAAACCTGCTTTGTCTACAAACCTTCAACATCTTCAACATCTTATTTTTGTTGGGAACACTTGCAGAATGCAAATACTATATAAAGATCTGTCCTGTGTTAGTGCTTACAGATACCTTAGGAAAAGGCAAAAGCCAACAAAAAAAAATGCATGCTAGTGCAGCAATGACCCCCCTCCCAGTATATATCCTTTTACAGTTCCTGCCACTGCCATGTTCAAACAGACTCCCCATAAGATCTGACAGGACCATGTGGGGACACATTTGTGCCACCCCAAGAACACTGTCACTAAACCACAAACTCCACAGAAATGCAATTTTTTCGAAGTCCTCATTTCCACCAGGAAAATATTGGATCTTCTACTCCCTAAAGAGCATCAAGACTAAATCCTGTCCCTTTTTAACCAGACAGCAGAAACAGGAATCCATCAATCACTGGTGGAATGATGCCCAGACCTCAGGCTGCTCCCCAGAGCACAAACCTGGGTGAAGCCAAAGAACAGGGGTGACTCAGGGAGGGTAGGAGGCAGAAGAAGTTGGATATTTATTTTTAAACTGCATCAGCTTGGAAGAAGCACCTTCTGCAAGGCAATTTCAGCAGAATGCACACCCTGCCTGTAATCTCACATACAACAGCAATTTTGTGCCTTTATTGTGTTCTTTTCAAAGAATCATGTAGATATCTCTAAAATCTTCAGTAATTCTACCTGGGTATCTTAACGGAAAAAAATAGCAGAGCAAAACCAGGCTCTTTCCACAGCTGTTTTTCCTACAGAAAATTTGTTCTGAGATCCTACATAAAAGGCTTCAAAAAATTAGCCCAACAGTTACAAAATACATATACATACAGTATACCATGCTGTAACAACAGCCAGGTTTTCAATTTCAATCATAAAAGCTTCTCGCACCTCATTCATGAAAATGAAAAAAAATAAGGAATCTCCTGCATGCACGGTATAAATAAATGAGAATAACACTGAATGACATTAACTGAGAGCTCTCCTGAAGCAGCATTTCCAGATGATTCAATGTTTGTGAGATCCCTGAAACTCTTTAGGTAAATATTTCCAGTGTACCAACGCTTCTTTCACACACACAGAGAAAAAAGAGATGGATATTCAAGCAGCTGCTGTGCCTGTAACACTGGCACCACAGGAGACCCAAAACGTGGCTTTTATCAGGCATAAGTCATCAAATCTCGTAATTCCTCTTAAAAGCAGATGCTTTTTTTCTACATGATGTATTGACCTTTGTTTTCAGACTTCAGGGATGGAAGGTACAGGACACATCAAGGATATGAGATGGGGTAATGATACAAAAAAGCTTGATGTGACCCAAGAGACAAATATTGCCATAAAGATGCTAGCACAAGACTTCGTGATTATCTGACAGACTGGAGCATTAATAGAGTGAAAGAGTAGCTTCCTGAAACTCAAAAAAATCTAAAAAGTATGTTTTTTCTACAGTTTCAGTTTCTACAAAATGTGCTCTGATAGAAGAAATAATTATATATTATATATTATACAATCTTCATGATCTATTCCAGTGAAGTATGGTGGTGTAGTTTTGGACATTTCTCTCTTCTTGCTTTCAAAAGGAATCGGTTTAGAATAATATTAAAAATCTGTTCAATTTTTCTACAAGCTAATGCTTTAGCCACAATTCAACTGGAAAAGAAACCAATGTGCCGATTTTTAATAGTTTATTACTCTCTACAGGAAATTTTTTTTAAACCACAAAACCTCAAGAATTTGTTTATCAAAGAACCCAAACAATCAAAGCAGCAGGCTAACAGGCCAAAATTAGTCAATCACTAGATCTCAGACATTTTGAAGTGTTTTTTTCCTCCTGAAGGACACAATATTTTTACTCATTTTGTCTTTTCTTTTCTTCCTGCCCAGCCTTCAGCTGCTCTGATTGAAGCAGCCAGAACCACATCGACTCCTTGGTAGTTTTAAAGCAGATTTCTTGTTTGGAAACAAGCCAGAACAGGATTTCTAAGGCAGGCAGCTCCTCCTGTTTCTGCTGAGAGCACATGGGGAGCTTCTGAGCCTTGCCTGCTCTGCCTGGCCCAGGAGTGATCTTTATCCACAAGATAAATATTTGCAACAAAATAATTAGGGAAGAAAAGCGCTGTAATCTGTCCTCAATGAAATGACCTACTGGGACAGTCTAGTTAATCAACACTGGATCTGCCCCAGGGTGGTGAGATGGACACTTAGGACTGGGAGACAGCCAGGGAAATGTGGAATTTTCTACTCTGCCTTCACCCATGCCAAGGCAAAGCAGAGAGGAACGCAATGGTTATCGTGGATCTGACTTCTGGATGTGGTTTCCACAGTGGGGAATATACAGCTATACATGAGGCAGGGAGAAATCTGGCACCACGTGCCTTAGGGTTGGTGCAGAAACTCATTTCTTACTAAAAAAAATAAAAAAAAAAGTGTAAAACATATCTAGCAAAACAAAGAAAAAGTCACTTGCTTCTCCCCATCTCCCTTCCTTGCACCATCACTGCTCCTACCCTAAGCCATCCCCAGAAGATAAACTGCCACAGAATTTTACTTCTTTGTGTAAGACCATCATCCCCAGTGCTGGAATCAGGGAAAAGCCAGTGGAAACGAAATTAGATGGGGTTTGGTCACTCTGTTAAATCCACAGTGGCAGAAGTGGCTCACTCCAGCCATGTCTGCTAAAATCTTTGGAAAACTCACAAAGCAAATTTTCCCACAGACCAGATCTTATTTCATACCCTTCTGACCAAAGTTGCCCGACCCACAAGTCAGAACTGCACCTCTTACACTCACTTTTAATCAGCAACTCAGAAGTTTCTGGCTCATAACATGGCCAGAGTAGAGGTATTAGATATAAATATTGAGGAGGAAATTTTCCCCTGTGGAAGGTGTGGAGACCCGGCACAGGGTCCCAGTGAGCATCCAGAAGAAGCTGTGGTGTCCTGGATTCCCTGCGAACGTGTCCAAGGATGGGGCTATGAAAGCACTCTGGGAGGCATGGATGTTTATTCTTACACATATATTAGTTCTTCAACCCATTATACCTATAAATTACTCTTGATTTTAAATACCACATTAGTAATGGCATTCTTCATTCTCTGCAGAAAGATATTAGGCACAACTAGAGCAACACTGCTCTCGATGTGTGCACCAATATAGATGTCTAAAGCGGTATAAACATTAAGTCAACTATATCATAGAATACAATTCTCACTTTAATTCCACTGATTCCGGAGGCTCTTGTTCTGTTGCTTCGTATTTTTTTTTCTTCCCTGGTGGATTTACACGAAAGAGAAGGATACATCTGACACTACAATTCCCAGTATATATCTGCACTCTTTCAAGTTACTTTTTTTTCTTATTTCCTTTGGGCTTTAAGTGACAAGGTTGAACTCCATCAGGGGACCATATTCAAGACAAGGTTTTAGGGGCATGAGCAAAACCACATAGGAGGGGAACCAGAGGTGCTCAAAACGGCAGCATTTTCTAGAGAAATTTCTTGAGAGGATATCATTTCTCCCTGAAATTAAGGTATAACCAGGTCTGAAGAGAAGCACAAGATGTGGAAATCTAGGATGGGCATTGATCCACCCAGGAAATATGAAAGCCATTTAAGAAGAGTTGATCTTTTCCTGACAGTACATTATCTGCGCTAGGAGATGCATCATTTTGTACCAGGTCTGAGGCAAACCATAAAAAAAAAAATTACAGAAATTACACAAAAGCATCATTAAAGGAACATATATACAATGCACCATAAAAGGGAGCTACTAGGTAATTTCAGCTACTTCCCATGACAACAGCACATCATTTCCCCATCCACACTGTACACTATTCACAGTATCAATCTAATCTTCCCTTAGAAATGCTCAAATAAACAGCATTGCATGGTTTTAAAATAGTTCTGGAATAGTATCCGAAAGCAATCAGCTACTAGGTCTTAGTTTTTAACCTAGAAAAGACCTTGCAAAGTAATCCCATGCAACTCCTCACACAAGCAAGGAATCTGACAAGTTGCATTGCATATAATAGTTTTTCCATCTCTATTTCAAAAGGCTGAGCTGGAACAAGAGTAAAAAGAAAACAGAAAAAAAATAAAATCAAAACATCAACCTCAGAGCCCACGACACTGTCTGTAAACACAGTAATTAACTAGAAAAAAAAACCCAAAAAACAAAAACCAAAACCCTGGCATACAAATTAAAGCAGAAGGGTTTAAAGGGCTGTAATACAGAGCAGTCAGGGAGGAAACCTGGATTTCGGGAGCTGGTTGTGTGCAATGACACCCAGCAGTGGCAGAAGCTGTAATGCATGAGAGAGAGAGATGGACTAAAACATGTAAATAAATGCTAAGCATAAAACAAACCTAATTTATTTATTTATTTCTATTTTTCTCGCCTATGCTTGTCGCATGCAAGTCTTATCTGTAAGTATTTCTTGTGTGATCTGTTGTAGCTTCACTGTTGCAGAAACCTAAGACATGGGTAATCAGATGCCAGAAATTACTGTTATTTATGCTCTGCTGTCACAGCTCTCCATAATTATGCAAGTTGACACAGCATCTTGACAATGACAGGAAGAAAAGCAGGTTTTGTAGAGATTTTGTCAGCCTCCCTACACAGAAGCTCGGCAAATTACTGCAGCTAAAAATTAGCAGAGCAGTCATCTCTTTCACGTTTGGTTTGGGGATTTTTTTTTTCTTTTTTGATCTGTCAAAAAGTTACTAATGTGAGAGTGTTCAAAGACATGAATAAAAAGGTCCCTGTGTCTAAATTGTGGCTTTATCCTACAGCAGGGCCATAATCTGGCTATGCATAAATAATTGTGCTGTTTAGAACTAAAATCAAGGCAAAAATTAGGAGGGGCAGGGGGAAGGAGAGAAGGTTATTTGCAAAATGCTGTGAAAATGTATTGTTTTGCGGTAAAAATAAACATTTTATGCTCCGGGGTTCAAGTCCATAGTGTGAAATACTTAATAGGGC
>CM019236.1:68881127-68919493 GCA_009741485.1 Malurus cyaneus samueli
CTTCTGAAATTGTACTTGTGTAATCCACGTATGCGAGAGTGCATCATTTCACATAGTCTACATTCCAGAAATCAGCTACTTAAGTTTCATGTTAAAGGCAAAAATCACGAGAGGGCTATAATTACAAATACATACTAGAATTAGCAATGCGACATATTATATCACCAAGGGGACTTTGATCTCCATGAAAATGCATAACAGACGAGAAATTGTGTAACGAGAGGATAAACAATTCTTTTATATAAAAAACAAAATGACAACAACGGAGATAATAACAGGGAAAGAGAGACGAAAAACAACTTATACCTAGGTAATCATACCTTTAGCAAGCTTTTTATGCACAGAACTTTTTCACCTTTTCAGAGTCAACTTAAATAGAAAAATCCAGTTTTGCTTAGAGGTTTTCTGTTATCATATTTTAGTCTTACATACACTTCCGCTATCCTGAACATCCATCATTTTACACCTGAGCGATCAACGACTATTACTTCGCAGCTAGATTTATACTTATTACTATCTCTTCCCTCTAGTAGATCACATTCCTGCTGACTCCAAACAACAACGCACTCTCGGAACGAGCATGTTTTATTAGACAATTATAAGTAGAATCTGGCAATGAAAAAGGTTGTAAGTTAATAGTATTCACGATAAGAGCTCAGAGCAAGATAAACTCAGTCCCGAACATTATCTTAGAATCTCAGTATTTAAAAACTTACATATGCATTACTAGACACCGTTAAGAATATTTTGGTCACGAAGAATAAGCAGGCTCAGAAGTACATTCCTCTTCAATTTCTCTTCTTCTGTTCAGATTAACTCCAGGCTTTTCCTTGTTTCGTGGCTTAGACTAATGGAGGAATTATTTGGTCTGCCCCAGGTTTAGCTATTACTCACAAGAGTCCGCAAACCCACCAGGCACATCAAAAATACATTTAATAATATGTGTATGTGCCACATGAATGTCTCAGTTCTGGTCATAAACAGGAATCATTTCAATACTTTTTAAAAAATGTTCTTTTCCCTCATCAGTCAGGAACTACTCTCATGAGAGGCACATAACTTGTAGTTTGTGGTTGGAGCAGTATTTCCTTCATAATCTACTACATATAATACAGTACATAGGCCATGAAAGATATGCACTCCTCGACTACATTCACACACAGACAAGATGGATTCTAACAACTAGACCTGCAGAAGCATTGCCATGTATATCTAAGGCACATGACATATCTCGCCATGGATCAAAACCTGTTTTAATGTAACTCTTTGTAGACTCCTATGCTCTACCATCATGTGTGCTCTGCTACAATAAACATGCGCCATTTCGAGCATTTCTGTAGACAACAGTTAATCACTTGGCAGAAGAAAAGCTACAATTTTAATATTAGAATATAGTCTAGTTTACTCATAGGAACACAAGTTCAAGAAAGAGATCAATGAAGACAAGTAGCATTTTATCCTCACTCGGAGAGCACAGCACAGTGCGATCTCATTGATCAGCTCAATGCCATCTCTTATTACGTGGTGTTCTCATTGGTTTGACACTCTTTTTGTCCGTCAATCCTCAACCTTAACTATATCTGCACTAGTCAGCGGAGAGAATTCCATATAATAATTTTCAATTTGCGGTGCAATAGTGGGCATAATGAAAAGAAATGCGGTTCCTGGCCAAAAATCAATATTTTCAGGGAATATCTTCATGCAAAACATTTCCCAATCCCATGAAAACATGAAAGCTGCAATTACACTCTGCTGAGTGTTTTCAAAGGTTGGGATCTCTGCCCATTTTGTCTGTGGAGGGTTATTTCAAAAATAACATTTCAATATGCTACAGTAATGTATAATATCTGAACTGCAAAACCTGCATTTTCTGGCATACCTGGGAATTTTCTTTTCAGACATAAAATTCAAGCTCTCACTAACAATTCATGGTGTTGAAGTCGATGCTTTATTGTGGGGCGGAAAAAAAACCACAACAAAAAAACAAAAAAAAACCAAAAACAAACAAACCCACAAACGAAACAAACAAACAAAAGCACTAACTCGAAAGACTACACCTAGGTTCATATACAAATTAAAGCAGAAAGCAGGTTTACAAGCGCGCTTTATATAAATTTAACATTGACAGTCAGGTGTCTACCCTCTTTGTAGTGGAGAGAGGCATGGGATAACAGCTCAGGTAGAGAAATAGCGCGACTTTTGATCCGCGCAGAGAGTATAGCTTACAAGCAAATCTCAAACTATTTCAGCAAATCCTGCAGCGATGCATGTGGACTTGATAATTCTTTGTGCTGAAGTCAAGAATACATTTACATCTGTGGGAGGTTTAGAAAAACAAAAATGAAAAAAGGAAGGATAATGATCAGGACCGTTGAAATGGTCTAGTGTTGCAATGACAGACCAACAGAAGCCCACGGGGGACGTCGTGGCTTTTGGACCCACAGTAATAAAGACTAGGTAGCACAGCTGATATAGTGTAGCCAACCTTAGAGGAGCTAGAGAGAGAGGGACTAAAGAAAACGAGATGGTAAAAGAGATCGACGCATATAGGAGAGAAAACAGGTAACTATGAAGAGCGAAATCCTATAAGTATAATGATATTATCCACTTTATTATCTATGAGCAATATTAGCTGACAATAGAGGCAGAGAGTCACTGAATAGTCTCTATGGTTAGCATGTCAACGTGTGGTATCTGTAAAATATTGAAATTGATGGTCTTGTTGTCGAGTCTGTCATTGTTTAGGCGTGTACAACTGTTAAAGCAAGAAGAAAAGCCAGAAACGGAGATGGACACATGGAGTTGAAATGATATCTATTTAAACGAGCGGGAGGATATATAGACACAGAGGTTATATTACAGATATAAAGGCGTGGAAAACACAGGCACATGACTCAGAAGAGTCTTTAATTACGAGTGACACATAATCCTGTTTCGTAAGCAAGATTGACATACTATCTTGGCTTCCATAGGTGGTTGCATGGAACTTCATACGAGAGAGAGCATCTTAGCATTCAAATATAGACTAAGGAATGAGAAATGGAGACAGAATTAGAACTATACGAGTAGAGAGGGTATGAGTCAAAGCACCCAAAAAACATAAACATAAATCGGAGACAGAAGAACTGAGGGTACAAAATAGGGTATAAACGTACTTCTGGAATAAAGCTCCTAGAAGAAAGGACTTAGAGAACAAGGAGGAGACATTATATCACGAGTTAATGTTCTCAGGTCTCAGTGTTTCAACGAATATGGTGCTGTTGGTCCAGACAGTCTTATTGTATTATTTCCTATTTCTCTGATCTAATTTACTGTCCAAAATCGCTGGTTGAGCACAGAGATGAAATGGCAATCGACCTCTAGAACGTGAGGTAAGTCACATACAGGAACGAAGCACACGAGTAATTTGTATTACTTAAAAGGTCCCTGTGTCTAAATTGTGCTTTATCCTAAAAGCAGGCATAATCTGGGATAACTAACAAGCAGATTAAATAAACGGAAGCTTGAACTATAGTTGGGCACTTGGTTGTGTCTTTAGAGCTTCAAACACTTAAAGAGTTATAGGGGCAGAAGAGAAATACTACGGAGGTGGAGACAAAGAGGAGACGAAGAGAGAGGAGATAAAGAGAGAGGTAGCATATGTGGTTAATCTTAGCACAAAGAATAATGAAGATTGCACTCAGACTAGTAACTCTTTATTAGGGAGAGTCCGAGATTGAATTAGTCAGTTTCTATTCTGTGCAGTGTTTCATTCAACACAGGAGAGCAGTAACTATTGAGATCAAACAATACGCATTTCTTAAGTGAGGAGAATAAGTACAATTGAGCTTAGGGAGAAAGCAATATAACTATATACTTTCAAGTGCTAGCATTGGCATACGATTGAAACCAGTTTGTGATCTCGCACTTTGAGAGCTGAAAGAAGGCAGGGGGTCCTCAGGAGAGGCTTGATAAGTCATCGAAAGTTCACGAGTAAAGCGCATCGAAGATGAAAGAACGCTATAATAAAGGTGCACTGCAGAGGGATATGCTAATGGAGGAAAGAACACACGACCAGAGTTTAGGCTGTGTGACAACAGCCATTCAAAATAATGCACAAGACAAATTCAGTGGAAATACAAAGGGAAACACATAACTGTCTTTAGATTTAAAATAAATGAATGGAATTGCCTTAGTGGGCTGCCAAATTCTAATCTATCCAGCCTTTACTCTCAGTTACCTCTTCGGAGCATTGGCCCTTCTGCATTTTTCCTCACATTCTGAGCTGGGTTCTGCACTGTGTCGTGAGCAAATAATAATTTCTGAAGGTGCCAGTGGGAAGAGTTCTCATGTATCTACAAAAACCACCTTCCATTTTACTGCAGGTAATATATCAGAGACAACAAATGTGAGACAAAATAAGAAGACAGAAGTGATAGATCATTTAGAGAAAGTATATTTGCCCACTAGGTGAAATACCATTTTCTTCATTTTGAACCAAAAGGGAAAAAATGGGGCTTAGTCAATGAGCCTACTGTTTCTAGAACAAACTGTTTGAGTTGATTAAAATATACTCCGTTCGAGTACTGATGAATGTCGCTAGCTGAATTGAGTCACTATGTGCACATGGTCATTCCTGCCCTGTAGGAGACTAGCACTTCATTAGAGAGATGTGTCTGTATTAAGCATAAGTCCAATAACTTCTGACGATTAAGATACCACATGCTGATCCCATCTGCTGCTCCTCCCCGCTGTCATACTGCGCCTGAAATCCTTCAGCTCGCTGCTTAAAATACTGCGCCTGAAATCCTAACTCCCGAAAACCGAAAATTGTCAGCTGGGGGAGCTGAGATAATCCAGGATCATCTCCGTTTAAAAAAATGAGGCGAGGCAGAAGGAATGGTTTTGGTTTAAACGGGAATATTCTCTTGGAAATAAGGTAAAAATAAAAAAAAAAGCAAGAATGTGTATGCCAGTGGCACTAAAGAACATGGAGATGCTGTGGCCAGTGAGAGAGAAAATCTGTGTGGCCAAAGCTCATATGGAGCTGGGGCTTCCAGAACTGTGAGGGACAATAAAAAGAGATTTTTCTGAAAAAATAATGGCAATAGCTGTGTAAAAATACCATTGGCCCATACCAGGATGAGGATGGGAACTTACAAACAAGGGCTGAGGTGTTTAAAGCATTCTTTGACTTTGTCACCAGGATGGATCAAGTGCTCTGAGCTGGAGGACCATGATTGTGCCAATGATCAAACAACCCCCAAAACAAACCTTAAATTATCTCCAATTATATGTGAGATTTGCTGCTCCAGACTCATCCCTACAAAATCTGTGGGGCTTGAATAGGAATTTATCTGAGAATCCTCAAGGACTGTGCTGATGTCCTCACAAAATGTCTCTGATCGATGTTTGAAAATCTGGGGAGTCCTGGAGTCCTACTGACTGGAGGCAATTTGTACTTTCAAGAGACCAAGGATAACCCTGGAAACTGCAGGCCTGTCAGACTCCCTTCAGGGCCTGGTAAAATTATGGAAAGATTACTCTTGTAGGAATTGAAAAACACCTGAGAGGCACACAGGTTAATGAGAGAAAGTTCTGGCTTTTTTCACCCTGATTGCTTCATGACAAAGTGACTCACCCCTGGATCGAGGGAAGACAGCTGAATGGTACTTTCTAGATTCAGGAAAGCTTTCCATTATGTCTCTCCAGGATCTTTTGGGACATCTCATCCACAGGATAAGGATAAAACACATCATGAGCTGGCTCATGGGTTCAGGGACAAAGGGTTTACTGTGTGCTTGGCGATGACAATGAAACTACGTGGTCGTGACGACTTTCTGAGTTTGCTTGTCACTTTGTCATTCCTTCCAGTCCTGGGCATTTAAGTAATTATAAAAGACATTAAAGAGCACAGAGCCGTCTTACCGAGGACTTAGGAGCGCCTGGGGAGCTCCGCCTTGTTCAGGCCTCTGTCGACTGCTTTTAATCGATATATATTTAAATAAACTCTATATCTCTTGTTCTACATATGGACCGACTGGACATAGGAGAGCCAAGTCTCATGATGTTAGCAAAGAGTGATCCATGAATAATGCATAAGCTCTGTGAGTAGGAGCTGTAGATGTCTCAAAAGATCTGGAAGCACGCACATAATCTCTGAGGGAGGGAAAAGGCTTCTGGCACCATTGAGCAGAAACTCAGGGTACCAAGGGCCAGGGCACTCGTCTTGACCCGTCGGATCCAGGTGTGAGGGGTATATAGATAGAGGGAAAAGGTATCACGTATGTTGGTTCAAGCGTTAGAAAGACGCTGGGAATAATACGGGTGGAGGAAGGACTGAGAAGGTTTGAGTAGATCCAAAGCCAGCACACTCGTGTAGCAACGCAACCATGCAGTTTGCCAAGAACGAGCCATGTTGTGGCCCCCTGTCCTCTATGTGGTCACTTCTGGAGATGTCCGTAAATTGCCTAGAGGCTGGGGATGTGTCCTAATCCTGGTATATTGTTGACCGATCCATCATATTCTTAGGGACCTTTGGTAACCGATTGATCGGAGTCAGAGAGTGCCACGATTTATATTCACACTGTGTGTTTAGAGCAGTCGCAGAGAGTTGAACCGGTGCTATGAGAGCACGTGGCTCAGGAACTGATATATTTGGAACTTAGGGCCATTCCCTTGCCCCAGGAATAGGAATGGGTGGGGATGCAAGGGGCGATTATTGGGGGTTCTCCGAGACTAGGATTGCACCTGATTTGGTGTCGGTCCTTATACAAACTCTTTGCACAGGTATGTTGGGTATGTACCACATACTTTTTTCTCTGTCTGGTATATTGACTCAGTACAACAAAGTTTTCCTTTCATGGGAAGAGGTGATTTACTATCATAGCAAAAAAAATCTCTCCTATTCAGCACCCCAACGAGTTTTAGAGGGCTGGAGACATCATGTAAAGTCTAGAGTCAAGGCCTTCCAAATACAACACATGAATAATCGGGCGAGAAGAAGCTACTATTTGAATGGTTTTACCTGGATTTTTGGGGGGTTGTTCGAATATGCAACCCTCTTATAGAAGAGGCTACATTATGACCATGCAAATGGTCCCGGACGCCAAGAATACTCCTAGCAAGTCCGATCACTTTGGAACTCACCTGTTTGACTACAGAAAAGGTAACAAAAAATATAAAGTCCCTAGACAGTTGTCTTTATTGTCTCGCATCCACAAAGCTTCGAATTTCTTTGCTAATGTGTACATCTCAGTAGCTGTGCGTATCAACGAGAGCCTTATAGGATGATGGATGAGTTCCTTCATTACACATGAATACATTTTGCCCAATCTATAACTCTTAAGTTATCTTAACCTAGAATGGTGAGCGCACATATTATGTTGGCTGCAATTCCTCCCTACGGTCTCTGGAGTGTAGATATACCCAAATTATACCCAAAGTACAGCATGTTTCCATATAGCTGTTACATATTATGCAAAATTAAGATTTTTATGTGTTTTTTTCATGTGATAGCAACATTCACACAGCACACACCACATATACTATTAGCTCTGGATTAGCTAGAGACTTTTATTAGATAATCATGGTCTGCTTCATTTCCCAGCTTTCGAAACTTAATAGAAGAACACCCCCGCTGTGATGAAAGGTAGCAGTCTGCTGATTGGAAAGAAGAAAACCACACAAACAAATGAATAGAAAAAAAAAAACAAACAAACAAAAAAAAAACCCACAAGTATATCAAGTATATTCCCTCACCAGCAAGACTGGGATTTGATAAAGCCCACATGAGGGAATGACAAAAAAAAAAAAAAATATCTACCCCCTACAGATCATCATCATTGTACTTTATTTTAACTGTGAACCTGTTCTGAAACTTAATTAATATCTGTTTACTGTTCAACCTTTATTTATTCAAACCCAAGCTGGGTTTCAGATATGCTACAATGAAAACCAGCATCACAGAATCACATAAATGGCTTGGGACCTTAAAGATCACACAAGTGCCACCCCCTGCCATGGCAGGGACACCTCTCAGGTGGCTCCAGGACCTTTTCAGCCTGGCTTTGGACATTTCCAGGGATCCAGGGCAGCCACAGCTTCTCTGGGAATTCCATCCCAGCCCATCACCACCCTCACCAAGAGAGAATCTTCTCATCACATTTAATTTTACCTGAAGTACAGCACCGACAATCCTTTAGGATTTCAGCAATATTCCTGGTTTAGCCAAGTCTGAGATGTTTAAGAGCCTAAGAAGACGAAGAGAGTAACACGCCAACTCCTGCGTGACTCACAATAAATTTGAGAATAACAGAGATTTATCTCTGACTCTTGCAGCTCCTTAAACACAGCCGCCCCAGATATCTTCACTTATGCTGAAAGGGTATCAGGCTGAGAGCTTGTTACTGCTGTTGTAGGGACATGTGCTGCACAAACAGCCAATTTAAGGCTTTAAAAAAATCTTAATAAAAAGTTACTGTCTATCGAAATAATTTGCAGAGCGGATCATTTCCTTCCTTTTCAGCTGGATGGTAATTGAAAAAAACTGTGGAGGTGGCGTGCAGAGAGAGATAACCCTTTCCCCTGGGCTGCCATTGATACACAACCTTGTATGAAGAATATCCTTTGAAGGAGACATAAAGGATAAGGACATAAAGGGCAGTGAAATAGGAAGCTGGACACATTAAAAAAAAAAAAAAAAAAAAAAAAAAACAAACCAAAAACCCAACTAATACCACCAGAACGATTAATTCCAGTTATAATAATGCATGCCTTGACATCAAATTTTGTCCTAGGCTGACCAGACATGTACAGAATACGATAGTATATCCACTATATGCTTTCTGGAGGCTATACGAGCAGTCATGGAAAATCAATTTGAATACAAATGTAATTTGTTAAAAGAACAGTGAAAATCATTATGCAGGGTCACACTGTCAGCAGTTTGCACAGAAGCAGATGCTGTCCAAAGATGCAAAGGCATTGGGTAAAACAGAAGAATCTTGGTCTTTAAAAGCCTCTGTGATCTTTTCAGCCTTTCAGTATAGATATATGAGAACAAAGCTGCAGTTTACCTCTCTTGTTTCTCAGCACTTTTGCTCCTTGCAGCTGATTCCAGCTGCAGAAAGAGGCTTTATAGAAACTTCTAAGCCTCAGAGAGAGAGTGAAGGTTCCCACTGTAATGGAGAAAAAGCAACCTCTTTGAAACAGTTCCTTCAAAGTTCTGAAGTTTTTCTCTTGGCCTCACAGGACACAGTCACAAAATAAAGAACTAAACTTGCCTGTTTTGAGCAAAGTCAATATCATTTCTGGGAAAACCACACAGAAAAACTCGAAAGACAGCAAAGTGGAGAAGTGTGATACAACCTAGGGATCGGCTTGGCCATAAAGACGACTCAAATGGTAATTTTTCAGAAGGTCTTGTTGCAAGCAAAGATGTTTGTCAAAAAGACATGGGGTACACCGATCTGCTGTGTTCCTACAGCACCATCAAGTTGTTGACCAGCTTACCCCATGGCCAGAGGCATATGTGGGAATCAAAACAACAAGTTTTAAATATTGCTTTCCTTTCATTTGATCCCCATGTTCTCTGATGGCTCTGAAAGCTGTTGGCTTATTTATACCTAAAAATAATAGAGTGGTACTCGTGACCCTATTATTTTTATCCCTAAAAATAATACAGAGTGGTACTGGTACTGTAGGTGGGATGCACTGCTTTTCATCCTCCTGAAATAATCTCTTGTAGGCTCTGTAGTCACCCTGATAGTTCCTGCCTGTGCACACACCACTGTGCCTGGCATTCAAATTCAACCAAGGAACAGCAACAGCAGCAAATTTAGAAGCTTATAGATGTTTTTAAATATGTATAAAAAGGACATTGCTTATTAAAAATGCACCTGCATGTTTCTTGCAAACTAAGGGGTAGAAGTCACTGCACCCTTGAAGGTTTCATCGTCTGCTTGCATATAAACACAGCTCAGATCAGGCTCCTGTTACAGTGCATGAGATTGCAAATTTATCAGACTGGCCAGGCAGAAGAAAATGATAGCTTCCCATTGGGATGACATTTTCATCCATTACTGTCTTTTCCACCCTTCTCTCTCCCTTAAAACCAACACCATCAACAGCAAAAACACAGAAAACCACCCAAACTTGTTGATATACTACACATTTGCTCCAAACACAGAAAGCAAAACATGTTTTTAAGACATCATGAATAAACAGGATTTCGACCCCCACCATTACTTTGCAGAGCTCCAACAGGAAGAGCAGTTGGTGTTTTTCTGGTGTTTTTCTTTAACAGCAGGCTTGAAATGCAGGTCAGTGATGAAGGATATGACTTGACTTTGATGTGCACTTGTAATTTACCCAAAAAGGCAGGTGGGAACTGGCCACTGCACAGATGACACTTGCCCTGGCTTTCATTCTATACCATTACAGGAAGGGACTCATAGAAAGTGGTGTCGAAATGAGTTCTGCACTGTTCAAAACTTGCTTTTGAAAGATTTTTTTTTGGTTACTCACAGTGCTTGGAGTCATTGCAACTTTGAGAGGATCTATTAAAAGTAAATGTTATGACAGCCAGCAAAATTAACACAGTATATCAGACTTGTCAAGCAGCATTTTGCTCTGTTTTAGCACGAAAAAAAGAGACTCAGTATAATTTTCTTCTGTTGCTTTTCGAAAGCCAAGGACAAACGTTCAACTGAACAATCACAGCTTAAGCAATCATGGAGCAAATGGATTTTCCTCCTTCCTATTTCACTTCTGCCAGAAAACCTATTAAGTTCTCTCTGTTCTGAAGTTACCTGAAAACATGGCAAAACCGTAGGCTTTAATGAGAAAACATCACAGATGTGAGCTCTCAGAACTTCCAAAGAAGCCCAATCCAAAGAACTTATGACAAGTCCAGACTTTGTGGCAGATACAGTTATCTTCTGCCTAATAAAAACGAGACTTTGGGGAATAAACTGCAGGTACAAGGACATATTGCATAAGCTATCACATGCTCACTGCAACTGTGTGAATGTTACAGGATTTTGAGAAGCCACCGTGCTGAATAATTTATAGGTCTATAAAATATTCAGTTTTTACTGAGTACTGGTTTCATTCGAAACCTTAAAAAAAAAAAAAAAAAAAAAAAAAAAGGATAAAAAATGTTGATCATGAGGGAACAGGTCCAAAAGTCAGTGGGAATATCGAATTTGGTACTTATTAGGACAAACAGTTGTTCACCAACAGGAGCCAGAAGAGGTCCCACGCGGGTGGCATCAACAGAGAGACAGAACATCCGCGGCACAGGGGGACGCTCGGAGCTCGCAGAGGACGAGAAGAGTCCAGCGAGGGGCTACGGGCAAAAAGGGACTCGCGTGGTCCGCGAGCGCCACCAGCGCCTCCCGGGAGGCTCGGAGGATGCCCGGGAGGGAGAACCGGGGCTGGGCAGCTCCGAGTGAACTGAATGATCCCCCTCCACCCCGAGAAGCCCCCAAGCCTTCTGTGGAGGGGGAATAGCCCCCACATCCCACACCAGCTCCTCCGTCAACTTTTTAATGCGAGCAGGGTAAACCCCCACCCAAGTTGCGCGAACTGATTCTTATAAATAATAGAGAGAACTCCCAAGAGATCTAAAGTTGTCTCCCTGAGGGTAGGGTTGGCTTTTTCCTTTTCGCGAGGGTTTTGGTTGGTGGGTTTGTTTTTTTTTGGTTGTTTTTTTGTGTTTGTTTGTTTTGTTCTGGAAGGGGGTGAGCACCGAGAAGGCGCTCGGGTGTTTGATGGAAAGACCTCATTAGAAAGCAGCGAAAAGGTCGCCTGGCAAGAGCTGGTGGCTGCTGCGGAGGCTCAAGCTCCGAACGTGTTTGCAAACTGTTCCGCGGTTGCTGGGGCTCCGGTTGGGAGCTACAGCCCCGAATTGCGTTGAAGACCGGTGACTGGGAGGGTGGGGGGGGAGGAAGGGAAAAAGCGGCGTGGACAGCTCTGCGGATATTAAACCTTCCCAGCCGCTCATCTGGATTACATTTTAAGCTCTCACGGCATTCTTCCCCTTCTAATTAAGCATAGTTTCCAAACAGAACGTGTCTGAGGAATGGATCTTTCGCCGGCTTCTATTTCAGATGTAGACATAAGTATTTTAATTTTTTTTTTTAATTTTTTTTCTTATCTATGGAGAAAAAGAGGAGCCCTGCTGTGAGCCGCCTCCCCGGTCCCCCTCTCTCACTTGGGCTCCGACTTTGCGGGAGCTCCGGAGAGCGACCCCGATCCCCGTTGTCCTCCGTCCCTTCCCGTCCCCTCCGTCCTCCGTCCCCTCACCTCGGGCGAGGCGCGGCGCCGCCAGCTCCCGCAGAGCGCAGCCAGGCCGCACCGCTCAGGTTCATCCTCCTCTCCTCCTCCTCTCCTCCTCCTGCCTGCTCGTCTGCTCCTTCTCTCTCCGCCTCAGCCGAGGGATGCGAGCGGCGGTGGCCTCCGCGCAGGTGAGGCGATGCGAAGGATGCTCAGATCTCTGCCGGCGCTGCAGGAGCTTCCCCTCCCGGCCGAGTGGAGCGCAGCCCTCTCCGCTCCGCTGTGCCACCGCCCTTACGCGATGCGCGGAGCCCGTCCCGCCGCCCGCCCGCTCTGCGCGCCCGCCAGGTGCCGCCGCGCCCTCCAGCATGGCCCGGCCGCCGCCTCCCAGATGCGTCCCGCCGCCTCTCCTTCTCCTCCTCTTTTCTCCTGTGTCCCTTCTCCTCTCTCCTCCTCCTCTCCCGGCTCTGCCCTGCCCGCCCAGCGCGGATTTCGGGGGCGGTACCGTGGACAAGCCCCGGTCCCGCCCCGCCCGCGGCCGCGCCCCGCGATGCGGAGGGTGCGGGATGAGGAGCCCGAACGGGGTTGGGGCTCTCCCGGAGCCCCGTTTATCCCTGGGATACTCCCGCGGACCAGCGGCAAATCGCCTGTCCTGGTCTAGTTGGTTTTTGGTAGCATCTGTCCCTCATCGTCTCACGGAGGGTTTTGCCCCACAAAACTTCTGCCTTGTAAGGTGCTGTCCAAGCCCTGCGCTCTGCCTCCGTCTAAATCCTTCCTGAACATGCACACAGGAATTTACAGGATTTTTGGGTTGGAAGGGATCTCAGAGTTCGCCACATCCAGCCTCCCATGCCTTGGTCAGGGAAGGCTTGCACTAGACCTAGAAGATGCAAAGGTCTGTTCTTCCACCTCCCTCCCTCCTCAGGTAGGATGCCACCCTGCCCGAAACTGGAAAGAAGTTAAAGCAAGAATGAAAGATGCAGTGATATTTCAGAAGCAGCCCAAGGTGGAGGAGAGGAAGATCTCATGTCAGACCTCTCCACACTTTTTTTTTTTATTTTCATCTCTTTTCCCTACCTGGGTATGCAGAGCTGCAAGAGTGAAAAAAAAGTACTAATTGCCTAGTAGGTGTCAAAAGCCTCTCCAGATATTTTATATCTGTAATTTTCATCCCCTCTACATGCCTTCATAGTGGAAGACCACGTATAAATATTATATTAAGCTTTAATGCAATTGCCGAGTGAGAAGGATGTACCGAGCAGCGCTGCGCCGTTGAGAAGCACTTCTGCAGATACAACCTGAAAGTGCGGGCTGCTCGCATGACAACAAGAAGAGACATCGTGAAATTAGGAGGGGAAACGACCCGTTAAGCCGTCTGATCTGTTGGTTGCTTTGGCTGGCACCTCGCAGTACTTACAGCATTTCATTTCCAAAGCCCTTTTTTCTGCCATTAAATGCCTGTCAGTGACGGGGTGATAGCCCTTGCCTAAAGCTCTGGTTTTACATCTGAGCTCGCAATTAATCACATTTTTCTTTGACACTGGAAGTGTTTTGGTTTCAACACCTTACATTGTCAGCAGAGATTTAAAAGGACCAGGCTTTTTTTTTTTTTTTTTTTTTTTTTTTTTTTGGGCTGCTTAAGCTGTGAAATATAACAGAAACGACGCGCCTTGATAAAGAGTATTTGACATCCAGAATCCGGCGTTTTTTGTTCAGCGGTGCGCACACCTTCCCACAAGCAGAGCAGACTCCATCAGTTAGGACAGATAAAAGAAAAAAAAAATCTCCCAACGTTAGTTGAGCCCACACAATCAGAAAGGGTTTTTATCAAGTCCTGATCATTCTGGGCACGTGGGATGCTGTAGCATCCCCCAAAACTTTTCCCTGTCCTCACTCTGTGTTAGCACAGCTCACCCGGCTGCCACTTCTTCATTAAACTGCTCAGACATCCCTGCGATTGCATCACCACCTCTATACAGCGACGTGGATTTTACACATCAGTCTCCACAGATTTTACACATCAACTCCTGCCTGGAAAGGAAACACTTCCCTTACTCTCTGAGGGCTGCTGTCAGTACAGAGATAGCTGAAATTTAGGAAGCCTTTAACAAAGGTTCTGATATTAATGCATCGTTTCTCCACAACGGTGCTGATTTCACTGCTTACCTCGGTTTTACAACCAAGAATCCAGCTGTCATAATTACAAGACAAGCTGCACTGTAGCTGCTGTGGCAGCCCAGCATGCCTGCACCCCCAAGTGGCAGCCTTGCCTGTGTTTTATTTTATTTTTTTAATTTTTCTTGAGGGAATAATCCCTTAAAGCAGCCCCTCTATTCCCCCAATTAGGATAAATCTAAAGGGACTAACTACACTCGGTACCGGGAGGCCCTTTTTCCACTGAGAGCCTGTGACTAGCAGCTGATGAAAATGACACAGAAACAGCTTCTTCAAACCAGGCATTGTTTATTCAGCCAAAAGGGATGAAGCAACAAAAGGCTTTTATGCCTGGTTCTTACCTGAAGTGCAGTGCCTTCTTGTTTTCAGATTCTCAATGAGTTTTATTCAATAAAATTTACATTCCCACCCCTCAGAGTAATCAGACTTTCACTGCCCACTCCTGCTTGCCCAGTTGTGTTTTGGGAAGAACCCAGGATCTGGGGGATGCTGCAGGGGATCCCTGCATCCACCACCTTCTTCCACCCCAGTTGTGATGAAGCTGTAAATCAGACCTTTTTTTTTTTTTTTTTTTTTTTTTTTTTTTTTTTAAGAGGGGGAAATATTTACATTGGGGGAAGTAAACTATTGTTTTTTTTAAAAGGATTTCGAGCAAAGTGTGGGATTGCAGACTGGGTTACAAACTGGAAGAATTAAAAAGTTTCTGAAAATTTCCCATTTGGGATGATTTGATAAAAAAGAAAAAAAAAAAATCCTTGCAAAAGTGATATAATCCTGTAAAAGTTTGTGATGAAGTGCATAGGCCTTTTTTTTTTTTAAAAAAAAAAAAAAAAAAAGGGAAATATTTACACTGGGGAAATAGCTCTTGTTTTTAAAAGGATTTCGAGCACAGTATGGGAATTGCAGTCCAACGCACTGCCCCAGCTCTGTGAGGCTAGCTCCGAGGTGCAGCTGCTCCTTCCAGCTCAAACGTAGCAAATAACTGCACCTAAGCTTTCACAATATGGATTTTCTGACCTGTACAAGCCTGGCTGTGCTGTTTACTGCTCCTGGGTTTTACCCAAGAGCTCCTTCGCTGCTGTGCTGTGGGTTCTCAGTTCTTCAGTGCTGCCTGGCCAGAGTTGTGTTGGGTTGCAGCATCACAGAGATCCTTCCCTCCTGCCCTGACCCATCCCTGACCTCACCTTCTCGATGAAGGTTCTAACCTGATGTCCTTCCTTGTCCTCCAAGCCTCAGAAATGATGTATTTTTTGCCATTTGTTGTTTTTTTCTTGAAGCAACTGCCTGGCTGACAGCAGGAAAATCTGTTTCTGGCTCCGCATTATAAACACTACAGACTGCAAACATCAAAAACTCCAGGACCTTCAGGAAATCCTTTTTGGGTTACATATTTGCAAATCCTTGCTGTCTTCCCATAGTGAAGGCACTTTTCTGGAATATGGGCAGGATGGGACTGGAATGTCACAAACCATTGCAGCTCAAGTTGACATTCTACCTTTTACATCAACATTAATATATATACAAAATATATAAACACCACGTTTTCATATTTGTATTTTGATATTTACCCCTAAGGCAAAATCCTTCCTCCTGTCATATGGATTTATTATGTGCCTTGCGTTTTGGAATTTGAGGGAGAAATAGGCTCAAGAGCTGCCAGATATTAATCCTTAATAATTCTATCTTCCTTTTGCTGCTGCCCATAGAATTCCAAGACTACTTTTCCCTTTCCAGACTGTTCCCACCCTTCAGGATAATTCCTGCTGAATTTTACTAAGCTGCAATCTAACAGCCGAAATACACATTTTATTTGTTTACCAATCACTCAGGATTGAGAACTGTTTTGCATTAAATTTTTTTAAAATGTTTTTTCATCTAATGATCTGTTTGTCAGAAACTTCTCCCTAATAGGATTACCAGACAGGGAGCATGGGGACTGCCTAAGTTTGCAACATCCCATCCCTCAAACTAAGGATTCTTGTAGATCTTCTGGAGTGGAAAGGGTAGAGTCAAGAGACTGATAAATGTTGCTTTTCCAATGGAAAAAAACCACATTTCAGCTGGAAAGAGCTAATCCATGGCTTGGTAATGCCCCCACTTTTTTTCTCCATCTTACTTTCATATTCCTTGCATTATTTCCTGTCTTGCCTAAATCCTCAATCAACCCTTGGAAATAGTTCAGTATATTAAACAGAAAAAAAAAAAAAAAAAGAAATTAGGCCTTTAGAAATGTAGGCAACCCTTAGATAAAGAGCCATCAGTAAAGGAACATTAAAGCAAATCTGAATGTATAACCTGAAGGTATTTTTGGCTTTAGAGAAGTTTAACAGTGACATCAGGCCCAAGACTTGTTGCACAAGATTGAATTATGTTCCTCCCACCTGTGCTGCAGCAGTGGGAGAATAAGAGCTGATCCTTCCTGCTCACCAACCTCTTGCCAGTCTTAGACACCAGACAAGGTGAGTGTAACCTGCCATTTACCCTATAACATCTTCAGGGTATCTTGGATACCAGCTTTGTGGAGGAGATTAGTTTTATCACCAGCTCCCATCACAGCACCAGCCAGATCAGAACTTTCTTAGAGACAGAGATCAGGACTGCACAGGCACAGGTGATATTGCCATCTCTGTTATAATTAGGGCTATTAAAAGCCTCTGCTGCACGCAGCAGAATTTTCCTTTTTTTTTTTTTTTTTTTTTTTCCCTAATAATATCTACTTTGTTCTTCGGGGATTTGTCAGACACCGTTCCCCATAACCGGCTGCTGTGATTCTGCAAGTCATCCTCGTGTGTTTGACTCAAGAAAAGAAGAGATAATGCATCTGTCTGTCACCACCACAGCAACGCTGCCAGAATTGTTCCTGGGGTTGACACAGCCTCTGAAAAAAAAGGGAACAGTTCGTTCTTTCATCTCTTCCCAAACGCAGACTTATCCCCCCACTCCTCGAACATGTGAGGTTTCCCTCGCACGTTGAATCAACGCGGGTTTTGTGCAGGATCCTGCTTCCCTCAAACCTTTCTGGTTCAAAAGCATTGTAGTGTAGTGCTCCAGCACAGGAAAGGGAGAGAAGTCGTTGTGCAATGCAAAGAAGCACTCAAACTTTTTTTTTTTTTTTTTTTTTTTTTTACAAAAAGATTACTTTTTCCTTCTTTTGCAGCAGCCAACTTTTTTATTTTTTTTTTAATTTCTTTTTGACTACTTACAGAAAGGAGCCAACAAAATCAGTGTCGTAATTGGGTTTCATCACTTTTATTTTGGATAAAAGCCTTTACTGCCTGCAGAGGTTTAAGAATCCTGTCCAAATGTCTGAGGGTGTTTTAAAACGAAACTTTTGCCTCCCATTATGCTGACATGTGAAGTGCAAGAGAGCACAGAAGAGAAGGATGCACAGGTTCAGGTGTGAGCACCCCTGACATGAGGCACTCCCACTTTTTGATCTGCCAAACCCTCCTGCACACCCCTGAAGCTGCCAGACTGAGAGCTAATTAATTTCCCTGCCTGCTTGAGAAAGGAATTTGGGTTCATGGGGTTTCTTTCAGCGGGACTGAGGTGTGAGGAAGCAGAGTACTGATGTGCCTTCTCCCACTCTGCACACCCCAGAAAGTCCTGAGTTAAAGATTAATGTCATTATTCCGACCCAGGAGTCGCAGTTAGGGTGAAAAAACAAATTTCTGCCCTGATGAAGTGAGACTTGCAGCCAGCTGCGGACAGTGGGTTGTAGAATCATAAAACAATTATTTGTTTTTGTAAAAAAAAACTATTTTAATGTCATCCAGTGCCACCTCTTGACAACTTCCACTGTCCCAGGATGCTCCAACCAATGTCCAGCCTGGCAAATGTTCTGCTCCCCTTCTCTGAGTTGTTTCTGCTCCCTCTTATAACAAAGCCAAATTATCATCATTAATGGAAGAGTTGGGTCATTTTGAGCCTTCCAAACAGCTGAGTTGGGTCATTTTGACCCATCCAAACAGCTGAGTTGGGTCATTTTGACCCATCCAAACAGCTGAGTTGGGTAATTTTCACCCTTCTAAACAGCTTCTTGTTTAGGGGAAGGAGCACAACTGCTCTCTGAGAGCTCCAGGAAGGCTGGCCTTGCCTCTCACACCTCAACATTTGCAACCTTTTATTTCCTGAATAGTTAGAGGAACATCCCTGAAGTGCAGGATTCCTCCTCACATCGAAGCCTCAGATATCTCAGTCCCAAGGTTTGGCCCAACACTTGACCAAATCAAGCTGAATTTCTGCAAACAACACAAGGGCTGTGCTAGAAAGAAAGCTGCTAAAATTCCCAACACAGATTTTCAGAGGATTTGTGACAGCCAAGGTGCTGTTTTGGTTTTAGTTGCTGAGGTTGCTGCTTTGCAAAGTTAAATGTGTTTCACCGAGGTCTGAATCCTACTGTTGTTTATACTAGATTTTCGAGGGGAATGCCACGGATGAACTTGGTGAAAGAGTTCACTTCAGACACCTACAAAACATATTTTCATCTTAGCAAGAATATGCTTCAACCATTTAAACCCTAAGGAATTTTGACAGTGTCTGAGGTTGTGTGCTGTTGCAGATCTTTGCAATAAATAATAGCATTTTTTTTCGTTTTGTTTGGGTTTTGTGTGTGTGTTGATTTGTTTTACTCTGAGGGAGAAAACAAGATTTGAAACAGAATTTTAGAATTGACTTTGTCTTACTTTCAGCACTCTCATTGCACAGTGATTTTCAACAGCTCATCCACACAGAATTTCAGAACTCAGGGGAGGAACCATTAAATCACTATAAAGTATTTAAGGGCATGGTGCCATCTGCACTTCAGGGATTTAACTAAAGACTTTGCCAAAGGTCCTGTGATTTCAAAATCAGAGAATATTATTGGAGCCAAGAGACTTTTGGCTCTTGGTCCCTCGTGGTGGGATGCATTTCAAATCAATATTGCACACACTTGAAAGATTTCAATTATTACTTCTGTCTAAATCAAGAGGACAAGTAACCAGCATGGCTGCCTCTAATATCTGGCAGTCCAGCATGACAGTCTTTAGATAATTCATGTCAGAATATGACAATGTGAGAGATTTTAGAAATAATTTTATGCCACTGCAGTGAGCTGACAGAGCCATCATGCCTCAATTGATGACAAAAATTTTTTTGCCATAGAAAGTTACTCCTAAGTGATCTTGGTTTGGTTGGGTGCTTTTTTCAGCTGGTTTTGTTGCTGTTGTTTTTTTTCTCTGGGTTAAGAGCTAAAGATGTGTGCTAAAAATTGGTTTGGAATCATAAAACAATTATTGTTTTTGTAAAAAAAAAATTTAATGTCATCCGTGCCACCTCTGACAACTTCCACTGTCCCAGGATGCTCCAACCAATGTCCAGCCTGGCAAATGTTCTGCTCCCCTTCTCTGAGTTGTTTCTGCTCCCTCTTATAACAAAGCCAAATTATCATCATTAATGGAAGAGTTGGGTCATTTTGAGCCTTCCAAACAGCTGAGTTGGGTCATTTTGACCCATCCAAACAGCTGATGTTGGGTATTTACCTCTAAACAGCTTCTTGTTGGGAAGGAGCACAATGCTCTCTGAGAGCTCCAGAAGGCTGGCCTTCTCTCACACCTCACATTTGCAACCTTTTATTTCCTGAATAGTTAGAGGAACATCCCTGAAGTGAGGATTCCTCCTCACATCGAAGCCTCAGATATCTCAGTCCCAGGTTTGGCCCAACACTTGACCAAATAGCTGAATTTCTGCAAACAACACAAGGGCTGTGCTAGAAAGAAAGCTGCTAAAAATCCCAACAAGATTTTCAGAGGATTTGTGACAGCCAAGGTGCTGTTTTGGTTTTAGTTGCTGAGGTTGCTGCTTTGCAGTGTTAATTCACCGAGGTCTGAATACTGTTGTTTATTCTAGATTTCGAGGGAATGCCACGGATGAACGGAGAAGAGTTCACTTCAGAACACTACAATATTTTCATTTAGCAAATGCTTTCAACTTTAAACCCTAAAATTTTGTGTGTGTGTTGTGTGCTTGCAGATCTTTGCAATAAATATAGCATTTTTTTCGTTTTGTTTGGTTTTGTGTGTGTTGATTTGTTTTCTCTGAGGGAGAAAACAAGATTTGAAACAGAATTTTAGAATTGACTTTGTCTTACTTTCAGCACTCTCATTGCACAGTGATTTTCAACAGCTCATCCACACAGAATTTCAGAACTCAGGGGAGGAACCATTAAATCACTATAAAGTATTTAAGGGCATGGTGCCATCTGCACTTCAGGGATTTAACTAAAGACTTTGCCAAAGGTCCTGTGATTTCAAAATCAGAGAATATTATTGGAGCCAAGAGACTTTTGGCTCTTGGTCCCTCGTGGTGGGATGCATTTCAAATCAATATTGCACACACTTGAAAGATTTCAATTATTACTTCTGTCTAAATCAAGAGGACAAGTAACCAGCATGGCTGCCTCTAATATCTGGCAGTCCAGCATGACAGTCTTTAGATAATTCATGTCAGAATATGACAATGTGAGAGATTTTAGAAATAATTTTATGCCACTGCAGTGAGCTGACAGAGCCATCATGCCTCAATTGATGACAAAAATTTTTTTGCCATAGAAAGTTACTCCTAAGTGATCTTGGTTTGGTTGGGTGCTTTTTTCAGCTGGTTTTGTTGCTGTTGTTTTTTTTCTCTGGGTTAAGAGCTAAAGATGTGTGCTAAAAATTGATATTCATCACATATCAACACAAAAAAAAAAAAGAAAAGAAAAAAAAAGAGAAAGGCTGAGGGAAGGAGATGTGCTAGTTCCAGTTACATTTCTGAAAGGTAATATTTTTCATGACTGGCAGAACATTTTTCCCAGAGATGGAAAAAGGCATACTCATCTAAAGAAGACACAAGAATCCTCTTTTCTTTTCAGATTGTTAGTGGTAGAGCAGCCTGAAAACTTGCTTGACACAAGACGCTGCTATTTTGACCTGCGCTCTGATTCAAGCAATACAGCTGCTTCATCTGCCTTTCTGGCATATCAATTAAATATCTTCACTATTTCCTTCCCCTCAGGGGACTTCACTTTTCCAATGAGTGCTCTGGTTCTCATTATAATTTCGAGAAATCTTCATTTTGTCTCCTTTGATTTCATCTCGATTGACAATCAGAGCAGATTTTCCAGGCAGCTGCCGTGCAGGGTGGGGCGTAGCAGTAGCAGCCCCATTCCCTGGGGGAATTTAAAGTTTAAAACTAGACCCAAAAAAACCACAAAGTGCTGTGGAGAAGCAAAGTGGATGGGAAAAAGTAAAAGTAAACAGTTTTTTTTTTTTTGGTGACAAAATAGATCTTGTGCAGTCATTTCTCTCTGTGGCGTTAATTGTGTAGGATATGGGTCTGGGGAAATAAAAAATTCGAGGATGACTTGGGTTGTTTGAATTAAAATCTGCTTCAGCCTTCACAATGACATTTGTATTCTCACAGGAGGATTGTGCAGGCCCCAGAGAATCAGCAACATCATCTCTCCTTTTTTTTTTTTCCTTTTTTTGGGTTCAAAATCAGGACATCTCTCCCTGGAGGAGAAGTGCTGCAGTTCTGCTTTGACAGTGAATTTTAATAACAACAATAAGAACAACCACCACAACAAAACATACCAACAGTAATAAAATTTAATAATAAAAATTATTATTATATTATTATTATTATTATTATTATTATATATTATTATTATTATTATTATTTATTATTACTCTAATGAAAATAGAGAAACTCAGAAAGCCAAAATGTATTTAAGTACAGGAATGTAGAACAGACAATATTTATGATCATGCATGGCACAATGACCATAGAATTAACTGAATTTATAATGTATTATGATTACATGTTCTAATGATATGGGAAATCTTAATAGCATTGAAATATATAACTGTACACACAAGGATTTCTTTTTGTAAAGTTTTTACATTTTTCTGTCCACTTATTCTTTTCACATATCCTGAGTGCTGCCTGAGTGGTGGTTCTGTCATATAAAAAACTTGAATATTTAAATTTGGGGTTGTCTCTTAAACAAGAACACCCTAAAGGGCCATTTCCATTGGACATTTTTATCAATCTTCCCATAATATTTTCTTTATGAAAAAATATGTTTCTCGGTGTGTTTAATTCTTAAATGTACTCAAGAATAAGAATTTCAAAGGGAAAAGGTAGTCAAAGGTAGAGTTTTTTTTCCAACTTTTTTGGTTCAAGCCAGGTAAATATGAAAGATTAATTACTGCTATAAAAAATTCAATTATAAATTATATATGGATATAATATGGAATTTATTATTTGTCAAGTTGGGTTTTTTTTTTTTAAACAGTAGTCAGATATTTCAGATTAGATTTCTCTTAAAATCTGGTAAATCCATTCATGAGGGCTGGAAGGTGTGTAGCAACTATTAATTAATAAATAATTAAATACTAAGGTTCCCTAGCTTTGGTAACCAAATAGAAAATATTGGGGCACTGCAACTGGAGGAGAACAATATTAATTCTCAAAATATTCTTTTCATTGTAGGGATAAGAGATAAAAATAAAAATGCAGGAACTGATAAGAGCAGCCAAAGTTACTCTGTACAAAGAGATTTTGATCATTAACCTCTGACAAGCTGGTGACTGAAATGCAACTTTTCCACTATATATATGCATGCAACTAAGAATGACCCACTTGCACACAGATTTTTTTTTTTCGTGCCAAAACGGATTCTTCAGCACTGACAAAGTTTAAATTCACTTTAAAATTTGTTTTTACAGTCTTCAGAATAATACAAGAATATTGTGTCTGAAATATCATTAAAAAAAACCAAAAAAACAAAACCAAAAACAAGCAAAAAGACCCCAAAAATACAAAAAAACCACAAAAAAACAAAAGCAAAAAAAAACCAAACAAACAAAAAAAAACAAACAAACCAAAACACAAACAAAAAAAAACCCGATAAAAGCAAAAAGAGAAAATTAAGGCCTTTCAGCCTGAAGAAAGTCACATTCTATCAGTAGGACAGGGGAGAGTTGTACTTCAATGACAAATGTTATTTGTTGACTCACAAATCATTCCTGCTTCTGGCAACTAAAACCCCTGGAGGTAACAGGAGTACCCCAACACACCAGTCCTTTAGAAAAGATTTATTTTTTTTTTTTTAATTTTCCTTTTTATATGATTGTATCTGATTCAGAACAGGGGGAGTGTCTGACCCACCTGGGGTGGGTCTTCAAAAAGGAAATTTGCTGCATCTGCCCATTCTGCATAATTTGTAAATAATTTAATCTCATATCAGTGGCCATCTCAATAAGAAATTCCTTTCACTTTTGGGGAAAAAGGTAATCACCTGATTTAGCATCTTCAGTTTGGATTACAAACACACAATTTCTTAAGTTTTAGAGAATCTGGACTTAAGCAGCAGCAAATTCTACCCAAAAGTCATCGAAAGTTTTATTCCAACAAAATTCCTCAGTCCTTCAGTTTGTTTCGTTTTTTTTTTGTTTTTTTTTTTGTTTGTTTGTTTGGTTTTTTTTGTTTTTTTTTTTTTTTTTGGTTTGCTTTGGGCTTTTGGTTGCTTAGTTGGTTCTTGTCTTGTTTTCTTTGTTTCCTTTTCAGTGGGCTGATTTTGTTTTTTTTTTTTTTTTTGCTTTTTTTTTTCTTTGGTTGGTTTTGTTTTGGTTTTCAGCAAGATAACACTTTTGATATTTCTTTAATGCAATTTTTTAACCCTTTTTCTCTAGGGCATGAGAATTTTCAGACACCCACAATAACTTCAGGATTTTTCTTTTCAACTATCTGAAATACCTGTTAGAGTCCAGATGTTTAGATGTTCTAAACACCAGAAGATCAGTGACAAATAAAGACAATTTTGTCTCTCATGGGTGGAAAAAAGCACACAATTTAGACAGAAGTGCTCACATTGGTGAGAAGATGCAGAATAATCTGACTATGGAGGGAGGAGGTATTTATTCATTAAAAAAACAAGGAAATTAAAAAATAGAAAAAATAAAAAATAAGGTACATAAAATAATTAAAAAATAATAATACAAAATACAAATAGAAATAGAAATACAAATAAAAACAAAAATAAAAAATAAAAATTAAATAAAAAATAAAATAATAAATAAAAATAAAGTAAAATAAAATACAAATAAAAACAAAAATAAAAAATAAAAAATTAAATATTAAAAAATAATAATAAAAATTAAAATAAAAATAAAAATGAAAATATAATAAATAAAATAAAAATAAATAAAAATTTTTAAAAAATGGAGATGGGAAGCACAATGATTTAAAAATTGATATTCATCACATATCAACAACAAAAAAAAAAAGAAAAAAAAAAAAGAGAAAGGCTGAGGAAGGAGATGCTAGTTCCAGTTACATTTCTGAAAGGTAATATTTTTCATGACTGGCAGAACATTTTTCCCAGAGATGGAAAAAGGCATACTCATCTAAAGAAGACACAAGAATCCTCTTTTCTTTTCAGATTGTTAGTGGTAGAGCAGCCTGAAAACTTGCTTGACACAAGACGCTGCTATTTTGACCTGCGCTCTGATTCAAGCAATACAGCTGCTTCATCTGCCTTTCTGGCATATCAATTAAATATCTTCACTATTTCCTTCCCCTCAGGGGACTTCACTTTTCCAATGAGTGCTCTGGTTCTCATTATAATTTCGAGAAATCTTCATTTTGTCTCCTTTGATTTCATCTCGATTGACAATCAGAGCAGATTTTCCAGGCAGCTGCCGTGCAGGGTGGGGCGTAGCAGTAGCAGCCCCATTCCCTGGGGGAATTTAAAGTTTAAAACTAGACCCAAAAAAACCACAAAGTGCTGTGGAGAGCAAAGTGAATGGGAAAAAGTAAAAGTAAACACGTTTTTTTTTTTTTTTGGTGACAAAATAAGATCTTGTGCAGTCATTTCTCTCTGTGGCGTTAATTGTGTAGGATATGGGTCTGGGGAAATAAAAAATTCGAGATGACTTGGGTTGTTTGAATTAAAATCTGCTTCAGCCTTCACAATGACATTTATTTCTCACAGGAGGATTGTGCAGGCCCCAGAGAATCAGCAACATCATCTCTCCTTTTTTTTTTTCCTTTTTTGGGTTCAAATCAGGACATCTCTCCCTGGAGGAGAAGTGCTGCAGTTCTGCTTTGACAGTGAATTTTAATAACAACAATAAGAACAACCACCACAACAAACTACCAACAGTAATAAAATTTAAAAATAATTAATTATTATATTATTATTATTATTATTATTATTATTATTATTATTATTATTATTATTATTATTATTATTACTCTAATGAAAATAGAGAAACTCAGAAAGCCAAAATGTATTTAAGTACAGGAAGATAGTAGAACAGACAATATTTATGATGTCACTGCATGGCACAATGACCATAGAATTAACTGAATTTATAATGTATTATGATTACATGTTTCTAATGATATGGGAAATCTTAATAGCATTGAAATATATAACTGTACACACAAAGGATTTTCTTTTTGTAAAGTTTTTACATTTTTCTGTCCACTTATTCTTTTCACATATCCTGAAGTGCTGCCTGAGTGGTGGTTCTGTCATATAAAAAACTTGAATAAATTTAATTGGGGTTTGTCTCTTAAACAAGAACACCCTAAAGGGCCATTTCCATTGGACATTTTTATCAATCTTCCCATTTAAATATTTTCTTTATGAAAAAATATGTTTCTCGGTGTGTTTAATTCTTAAATGTACTCAAGAATAAGAATTTCAAAGGGAAAAGGTAGGTCAAAGTAGAGTTTTTTTCCAATTTTTTGGTTCAAGCCAGGTAAATATGAAGATTAATTACTGCTATAAAAAATTCAATTATAAATATATATGGATATAATATGGAAATTTATTATTTGTCAAGTTGGTTTTTTTTTTTTTTAAACAAGTAGTCAGTATTTCAGATTAGATTTCTCTTACAAATCTGGTAAATCCATTCAATAGAGGGCTGGAAAGTGGTAGCAACTATTAATTAATAAATAATTAAATACTAAGGTTCCCTAGCTTTGGTAACCAAATAGAAAATATTGGGGCACTGCAACTGGAGGAGAACAATATTATTCTCAAAATATTCTTTTCATTGTAGGGATAAGAGATAAAAATAAAAATGCAGGAACTGATAAGAGCAGCCAAAGTTACTCTGTACAAAGAGATTTTGATCATTAACCTCTGACAAGCTGGTGACTGAAATGCAACTTTTCCACTATATATATGCATGCAACTAAGAATGACCCACTTGCACACAGATTTTTTTTTTTCTGTGCCAAAACGGATTCTTCAGCACTGACAAAGTTTAAATTCACTTTAAATTGTTTTTTTCAGATACATTCGTAAATACTACAAGAAAACTATTGTGTCTGAAAGCAGTTTAACCAATTAATAAAAAACAAAAAGAAAAACCAAAAATACAATCCCAAACATGAGCAGAACAAGACTCCCCAAACAAATACGAAAAGAGGACACCCATAAAACCAAAAGCCAAAAAAAACTCGTAACTGCCCAAAGAAAAAAAAAAATGAGGAGCATATACGCGAAAACCCAGGGTGCTGCAAAACAACAAAACAAAAAAAGAAAAATGGCTTGTGTCTGATAAAGCAAAAGAAATGAGAAAGCATTTAGAAGGCCTTTCAGCCTGAAGAAAAGTCACATTCTATCAGTAGGACAGTTGGGGCGGAGGGCGATCCTGTACTTATTCGCCAATGACCAAATAGTGTTATTGTTTCGGTAGTGACTCCCTACACCAAATCTTCGATGGCTTGAATCTTGGCATACTGATTATCGCCGCAAACACTGGACTCTTAATGCTTACAGCCCCAGAGGTTCCTTTTACTTGAAGGGCCACAGAAAATGTCTAAAAATATCATCAAAGACTGAGGAAAGTAAAGGAGGAAATACATTCATTTAAATGAGAACTGTGGTACAGAGCAGAAATATTATAAATTGTGAGAATGGTACTGAGGGTACTTCTGTCTGGTTTTATAGTGGAGGACAGATATTTTCATGGTTGGGATGTCATGGAGACATTGCAGCTGATTTTGACAAAATAAACATAAAGATGTAGAAAACTAGGCATAATTATTTCCATTGGTTACAGAGGAATTATTTTTTAAATTGCTTTTTAATACAGATGCTTTGGAAATGGAAATGTAATGCGTTTTGTAAATGGACACACTGGCTGCAGAAAAGGCAAAATAAACATTTCTCTCTGCCTTTATCTACAATAACAAAAGAGATGTATCCGTGAATAAATGTTAGCATTAATGCTTTGATGAGTTGCAAGAAATACACATTTAGCCAGCAATTTAAAAAAACTAAACTAATACGCATAAAGTTGTTGATATCATCTCTAATAAAAATAACAGATATTCTGTAACAATACAGACAACCAGGCATTTGCTGCAGCCCGTAATTGGTGTTCTGGCTGAACTTCAAATGCTTTATTCATTCAATCTGCAGCCTGGTTTTTTGTTTTTTTTTTGTTTTATCCCCTCTCATTTCCATACACTTTAAAAAAGTTACCCATTTAGCTCATCCTTGTAGGACAATATGTTCTCTTTCTGTGATTCTGTTTCATGGAATCGTGGATTTTTTTTTTTTAATATTTTGTCTTGGAAGGATCAAAAAGCCATGGGCAGGGACACCTCCCACTGTCCCAAGTTGCTCCCAGCCCCAATGTCCAACCTGGCCTTGGATATTTCCAGGGATCCAGGGGCAGCCATAGCTTCTCTGGGCACCCTGAGTTGGTGGGATCTCACCTGAGGAGGGCAAAGAGTCAGAATTCTCCCCTTTCTTGATGCTTTTTATTCAGGGAAAAGGCAAAAAGGGGAGTTTGGAGTGGTAGATGCTTGCCTTTCCACAAGGAACTCATCCTGAAACTTATTCTTGCTGTCACAAACAGATTAATCTGCAAAATCAGAAACTTTGTACACACAAACACACGAGGCCATCATTCCTCAGGAATTCCTCTTACAATGATCTTTATCTCAACAAAAATATCTTTACAAAGAGCAGAGTGACTTGCAGTGCATTTGTAACATTTTGCAGTATTAAATGGCAGCAGTTGGGGTAAAAAATCCAAGGTGAGAATTCACTTTAAAAGAATGCACTTTAACAGAATTCACTTTAACAGAATTCACTTTAACAGAATTTACTTTAGCAGATTTTGCTTTAAAAGCACCATATTGTGAGCTGGAGCAAATTGTACATTCCTGACAAAGTTCTTGAGAAGCCCCATCTTTTAAAAACATTCATTATCGTACACAATGGCAATTATTATGTCTGTTTGCTGTCTGAGAAAACAGCTTCCTCCCATCCTTGATATCTTTGATAATTTGATAGCCTGTTCAATTAAAGAATTCTAGTGATGTCTTCAGTTTTTCTTTAAACTGAAGTGTTGTTTACAACATCTTTAATCTTTTTTCTTTTCTTTTTTTTCCCCAGCACTGAAATTTAAAAATACTGTTACATTTGATTGCAAGAAATAGAAACTTTTTATTGCAAACAATCAAGCAAAACAAACCGCAAAATATGAGACAGGTATTCTAGCAACAAAATGTCAAAACATTTTGTCGAAATCTAAGCAGAGGAATTTTTTTTTTTTTTATTTTCATTTAACACAATGGAAGTTTGATGGAATAATGAGGAACAAAAACGTGATTTTACCTAAGTAATATACACTATTTTAAAGAGAGAAAGCTAAAAAATACATTGATTAAAGGATGTATGTTTACTAACACTTGTGATTTGCCAATCTTTTATCTGTGCTGTTCTTGATTGACTGATTGACAGATTGATTGATTGATTGATTGATTGATAATTGACTGATAACCTCCCTTAACATGATTGTGTCTTGTCATCCCTTAATCCACAAAGAAAAGGTTTTAACACATGGTGTTAAGTTTGTGTGCAGAGCCCTCAATCAAATCCAAACCAAAATACAAGTAAAACATTTAGAAAAACATTGTTTCTGCTGTGCAAAGCTGGGGATGTTTATGACATCTATGAATATATTAACAAAAGTGAAAGACATTCTTTCACAACTGCTATAAACCCACACGACATTGTGAAATCTTTGTTTCTTATTTGTTTTAAAACCTGATTTATACTTGCAAACCGATGCCTAAACGCTCATATTTATTCTCCTTTATTTTGTGTGGTCAATATCTTCCTTTTTCCCCCTGAAACCATGTTATACAGAAAATAAATTTACAGGAAAACAAGACTGAGAAAAATTATTACAAAACTCTCAAATTATTCAGAGAAGGGAGGGGCACTGTGTGATACACTGAGCAACAGGTAAAGCTTAAAAGTTAAATATTTCCTGCAATTGAAACTTGTTACATTCAGTTCTGCTGCTTCCAATACATCAATTCCCAGTCCTAAACAAGAATTATTTATCCTTTTACACGGTCTGTCTTTACCCATAATTGTACAGAAAAGATCCTTCCATATCAATGTTCAAAAACCCAAGAGTGTTCCATCAGGAACACCTCCAAAATTCAATCAAACCTAATTAATGATACAACAACCTGTTGTTTCTTTAGCTCAGCAGCCATGCTTAAAATTATTTGCAATGTTTATTTAGAATTACTCGACCTACAGTGTAACTTTTTCTACTTCCATTTTTTAAATGTGTTTTAGTACATTATGTTGATTGACTATGGGCAGCCTACATTGATTATCTTTAGATTCTCGCTGTTTTCTTGCATGTAAAGAGAGGATTCACAATGCCATCTCCTGGAGCAAATTAAGACCTAATTGTTCCCCATTTTGTTGTGGATTGCTCTACCTAAGAGGGAAAACATTAGGTGAAAAAAATACAGGTCGTTCCTCGTTAGAAAAATTGATATGGGAATAAGTACTGCAAACATTTTAATTTTATGCGTCTGAGTTGGTCTCCATTTAAATAGTACTGATATTGTTAAACACAAAAAAAAAAACAAACCAAACAAAAAACACCCAAAAACAAAAAAAATCCCAAAAACTAAAAATAAAACACAAAACAAAATAAAACAAGCACAAAAACTAATATAAAAACCGAATCCAAAAAACCCCCAAAAAAACCGAAAAAAAACCAAACAAAAAAACCAAAAAAAAAATCCACAAAATCAAACAAAAACAAACAGTATAATCATAATATAAAACATAAAAATAACAACAAAAATTGCTAATAGTATTTTACTTTGATATGTGTGAAAAATTGGTCCAGAATAGAGAAAAGCAAGTAAAAGACCTAGACGTGAGAATCTAGAAATGCACTGGAAATATGAGACTCTGAACATTGCTGTTGCACAAACTTTTTTTCCTGTATCTTATATTGTGTTTGACCGAGTTTCAACACTGACCTGTAAACCAATTTCCACCCCACCATTGAAACCCACTACAATGCTGAGGACACAGATTTTGTGCTTGCAGTGAGGGGAAAATAGAGGGATTTCAGTCTGCAGGACCCCTTTGCATGCCTTTGCAGGTGTTCTGAATTCAAACCAGCAGGAAGGAAAGTTTTAGGTAGATTTTGTCATGGTTTTATCATTTAACACATACTTAGATGACCTCTTAAATTGGAAATATTATAATATGCCTCATAAGTCAATGCTGGTTTTTTTTGGTTTTTTTTTGTTCTGTTTTTAGTTAAAACATAAGTAGGAGTTTAACTTGAAGGATTGAGTGATTAATTGCATTTTTTATGTTCAGGCAACACTCACCCTCTTTAGCAGCCACCTCGACTAGAAGTGGAGGGTGTTGGGAAACTTAATTCATCTTCCAGACCTTCATCTCTGACTTCTCCAGTGAGTCCTACATCACACAATTTTCCTCCAACCAAAACATCTCTTACAATTCCTCTAATCATAACAGGCTATCATAACATCTACCGAGAGATTCAAGGATGGAGAAAACTTTTCTAGACAGACATAATAATGCTCATTACGTATGACCCCATTTGAGAAAAAATATTAACATTAATTTTTTGTTAACTTCTGTTATTTTCCTTTTTTTTATTTTTTTTCTTAATATATATTTTTGTTAGTCTTATAATGTATTGTAACAGATTCAGATGATAATTTCTCACTTGATTTGTTTTGTTTTGCTCACACCAGGCCCCCAGACTAGAATTGTTTGAGCTTTGTTAGAAGCAGATTGCCTACACCAATCCCTCTCCTCTCCCTGCTGCCTTCTTGTAGATATTTATTGCAAAAAAATATTAGATTAGAAAGAGGAAAAGTGGGAAAACCTTAAAAATATTGTCAGATACTGAACTGAAAGTATCACCAGGCAAGCCATGTATAAAAAAAGTAAATATCTTCTGTAAGTTCATTGAGAAATTATAAGTAATGTGAATCCCTATAGCTCCAGCTAGTCTTCTTTTGAAACAATACCATGAAATTATTAGAGTTGTGCATTTAGATGAATAAATTCAAAGCTCTTCTTCAATGTTCTAGCACATAGGTTGCATGACTAGTCAGAATGGTGCTTGGATAATGTTGAAAGAAGAGTCATTGCTAAAAAGTTTTCTGTGCCCTTTGAGAGACTTTTCCTTATTCAGAAGGAAGTGCAGGATTGACACTATTCTTCTATTTGCATTTGTTTAAAGTCTTCGTTTCTCTCTGTCAACTGTGTTATATTTTTGATTATACTGGGCGTTGAATATTTGGTGAATTATTCCTGAGATCCTTTGCTGTGTCTTGTCAAACAGCACACACACAGCACGTATTCCGAACAGAAATGATAAACAACAATTTAGGGGATTTTTCTGCTTATTTATTGAGACATAAGGAGTATGAGAGTTGTTCAAATTTACCCTCATCAGGGGCTAAATTGCATTTTATGATATAATATTTGTAAAGTACAAAATCGCGAAATTTCTTGCTATTGTACGTCTAGTTTAGAGAAAAATATTGTTAAATTGGAAAATGTAAGGAATTTACATAAAGTAGAAGTTCAATACGAGTGACCAGTTGTTAAAAACCTAAAGTTCGCTTAGTTTTAGGAATTTCGTCGATGTTTACTTGTGTATCTGAGGTTTTGCTCTTAACTCTTTGTAGGGTTTGTTTTTGTTTTGGGTTCACGTTGTTTGGTTTACGTGTTCGTTGGTGGTTTCTTGTTTGTTTGGGTGGATTTTACGTTCACAAACTGGTCCAGACGATGGGTGTTGTTCTCGTGAAGATGATGGCGTTTTATGATTGTTTTATTATGTTGGTGTTAGTTTGAGGTCTGGGATTTTATTGATTATGTTTTCGTGGTTTTATTTTTGGAGGCGTCAAAACATCTCATTCAAGAGACTAAAGAATGAATTTAAGAAAGACAAAAAAATTATGTACTGATGCTTTAAATCGAGGACAGCATGCGAACTAGCAATTGTATTCGTGTGGTCAGGTTCGGACTGTTATCTGGGAATAAAAACTAGCTTTTTTTATTAAGTTGTATACCTTTGCAGGTTAGTCAGCCATGAGGGCCTAAAGTTACTTATATGAAATAAACAGGGCATCAATCTCATACACCACATTAATGGCTCTACTACTCTACAATTTGATCTAGTAGTTTTATCATTCACCTGAGCTCCTCTCATTCTGCAAGTTGTTTTTTTTTTTCTTTTATGTTGCTTTTTTTGACTCTGATGAGGTTTGTAGATACTCGTACTGTTGCAGAAGAAATTTAGTGACATAGAACACGGAAAAAGTGCAAAACATAAGAATCTTATCTATTTCTTCAATTTGGCACATCATGGCCCTGTGATTATTTTAGCCCTTCATCATGCAGTCACATAACTGTTCAAATCCTGAATCTATAGAAACACCCTTTAATAATGCAGATATGTTACTACCTGTATGTTTTTCTTTCAGGCATTCAGTAATTATAATTTGTTAATTTTCTCTGTGAACGCAAACCATGAATTCCAAATTCCAGCTCCCCTTTTGTGTTTTTCTTGTTAAAACATTATTTCTTTCTTGTCCTTTGGGACAAAAAAACCAAACCCAACAAAACGCAAACCAAAACAAAAAATAGGTGGATAGAGTAAGTGACCTGTGGTAGATATAATAAAAAAAAAGAAAGGTTTTAATGTGGGCTTGAAACAGAGCTTTTTAGATATCTTGTATAAGTCCATGAAAAAAATTGACAAAAAATTAAGTAGCAAGGTAGTTGTTAAGTAGATTTTGATAGGTACTCCTGCCTCGAATACTAGGAGAGAGTGATCCGAAGTAGAGCCATCATATGTTTTTGTCTCTCAGTTCTCTTCAAAGTCCTCACAATTTTTTCGTAAAATTCGACTCACTTTTAGTTACAAAATCACAGACCACTCAAACATCAATCTTTGGATTTACGTCTTTGGTTAGTAATTTTTTGCCTTCCCCTTCTTTTCCCTATAACCACCTCTGAGTTTCACATTTTAAACCTGCCCGTTGTTCCCCCTCGGTAACTAAACCAATATAACCAATCTGGAAAATATGCATGGGTGTTGCACAGATTTTTAGATGGACAGAAAATCTGTTTCACACCATTGAATTTCATTATATTTTTTCTTTTGCTTCATTTTGTCCATATTTTTGCAAGCTAGAGTGTTTCCTCCGCGGGCCATGACTAATAATTCGAAAGGCATCTCCAAAATTAGAAAGTGGATAAGCTTGTTAAACAGATATCATTCTATCAAAACCTATATTTCTACATACACACTAGTATACTTGGGCCTTTGTATGCTTGACCTATAAAGCTAAGGAAGGGAAACAGTAATTACTTTTATATAAAGGAATTGCTATAATCAAAAATGTGCTATAGTTCTGAGAAAGAAAATAAAAAAGGATAAGAATGTCCTATGACACATGATAGATTCAGCTTTTTGTACCCTGCAGTCCCCCAAAGCTCAAAAAGGAATTAAAACATCTTTCCCACAGCTCTGACAGAACTGTATCTTGTAGTACTTGCCAACCGAGGAGGAGAAATAGACTGTACTCATGATAAAAAGACTACTTAGGAAAGAGACATATGAAGAGAGGTAATTTATTAGTAATTAAGATTATACGATTACACAACTAGATAGTCATTTGAATAAAGGAAAAAATAGAGCAAAAACCACAACTTTCTTCTAAACTTCTGTTGAAAACATTTAATCTCTCTTTACCCCTATATTATTCCTATCTTAGATTGAACATTTAATTTTATTTATCTGATTTTCATATCTGGATTTTGGAATTCATGGTTTGTTCACAGAGAATATAAATCTATGTCTGAAATTGAATTATCATTCAATAATTCATTGAGAATCACACATATTTTCTAAAACCTAAAACGAAGTTGTATCACTCAGGCTAGAAAACAATTCTCGAGCTTCTAACAATTCAGTGAGCTTTGATAAAGAAATATCTTGTCTTCTCTGACGTCAGTGTCTAATGAGGCATTATTTTTGCTGCATAAGAAAATATAGACAGCACTTGATTTTTCTAAATGCAGGGAAATAGTCTGATTCCATGCTCTAGCCCCAGGAAATACTTGTAAGCGATCCTTTAAAGGCGAATAAAAACTTAAGGATGAGGCTCGTTGAAGGATGAAATCAACACGTGAAGGACTTGTTATTAATTAATTTAGTTCCAGGTTAGCTGAAAATGCCCTTAATAATCTGAATCAATATGAGTAAAAGTTCTGCCTCTTGTGCAAGCCGGTGAAGAGCTGCTCATTAATTTGATAGTTCAAAAGGCAATTTGGCATTGTTCCTGATATTTTGGAGAGGATGGGCTGCATTTCTAGTGCTAAGCAGAGAGTTTTCTCCTCCTGTTACCCTGTGGAGGAGGACTTTGGAACAACAGATGCTCCTTGCTCTTTGAGCTGAATAGTCTCCACGGGTCTCAATTTTAAAAAATATTTTACTGTTTAAGGTGTTTTCTCTGCTCTAGTAGCTTAAGAACACTTAACTGAGTGGCTGGCATGGACATTAAAAAAGAGTTATGTCTGTAATTTGCAGTGATTTGCAGGCTACAAAGAGAAAATAATCTTTTAGGAAAAAACAATATGTTATTACCTTACTTTAAACGCTCGTTTACAGAAGCCTGGGGTTGGTCTGCTATCTCGTGAACAGAGAGATGTGGCAGTCCCCATGCTTCCTTTGTTGTCTATTTGGTGATAATATTGGGTAATTAAAAGAAAATTATTGAAGCAAGTTCTTTTAATTAAAAAAAAAAAAAAAAAAGAAAAAATAAAAAAAAAACAAAAAAAAAAGCCTCACTCCTTTGCCCTTCTCAGATAATTTTGGAAATTACATATCACATGTTCTTTTTTTATACCATCACACAGCCTCCTGCATATAGATGATTCCTAAGAGTTTTTTTCACCTCAGGTCTGCAGAGAATTTCCAGTGTAGGTGGTGCTGTTCTCCTGACATCCCTGTCCAGCATTCTGCTCACAGGAAACATTTTAATGATGTGGAACAATTCGATTTTATGGCATTTAATGGTCATTTTATGGTATTAAAGGTGGTGCAAATTAAATTTTAACGACAGGTACGAGGACATTTTGGTTTTTATGCAGTACTCCCCACTCTGCTCCAGCCAGGAAGAAACCATTCCAGTTCCCTCACTGGGTATGGGCTGTACACGCCCAAGATAATAAAATAATTGCCATTATTTTGGGCTAATGGACACTTCAGAAAGAGAAATCTGTTCAAACTCGATGATGCACCAACGTTCTTGCACTGATCTTGGGATCAAAGGATATCTTCATTGCAAGGGATAGAATTAAGTAGCAAAAGCCATAAAAGCTCTAAAATGATAGGCATTCTTCATTTTTTTTTTAAAGTGGAAAATATGGATGGGTGAGATATCTTTCTTATCATCATTAGAACTGCAGAAATTGAGAGCTCTTCGACATCCAGTGAATGGCTTTGGAGAACAGTGAACATATTTTTTAAGGATTTCTCTTCCTTTCCATTCCACCCCTTCCTACGCCTGCAGAAACAGAGGGTAACCAATAGATGCTAATTACTTTCCCTGGGAAATGTTAATTAGCCAACTGAGTAAGTTCATGGCATGCTAAAATGCATTAAAAAGAATAAGAGCTTTTTTTAAAGCAGATTTTTATCAAAATGCTCTCTCTTTCCTTTGACACTCAGAACAGGAGCCAAACTCTCTAGATCGTCATTATGGATAAATGCAAAGAAAACAATAATCTTGAATATCTAGACCACAGAGTTTGTGCTAAACAGCTGGCCTGATTCCACAAAAATATATGGAATTTCATAGTTCACCCTGATTCTTATGCCAAATATGAAGAGATATTTAAAGACAGAGACCTCCCCTCCCCTTTTCCTTTTTCACTTTTCCTCTTTCCCTTTTCTTTTTTCCCTTTTCCCCTTTTTTCCCCATTTTCTCCTTTTTCCTTCCCTACCCCCTTTATCTTTTTCACTTTTTCCTTTTCCTCTTCTTTTCCCTCAGCAGATGGTGAGCAAAGTTTTATTATTTGCACAACTTATTTCTCTTCAGTTCTCTTTTTTCTTTCAGTTATTTTCCTTTTCTGTTGCAATTTATTTGCTATTATTCCATTATTTATTTTACTCATTAACATTGTTATCCCAGCCCATAAATTTTCTGACTTTTACCCTCCTGGTCTACAACAATCCCTTTTGGACGCCAACCTGGCACATTAAAGGCTTGAGATAATGACAGACCTGACCAGAGTACATTAAAACAAAAATATTACAAATATTTATTGCATTAGCTGAGTAGTCAGTGGTCTCATTGTTGATTTATTTGCTCTCAGAGCTGTTTGTTGCACATCTTCTCACCCTCTGTTGTGCAGCACTTCACTTGCTGTGCATGTATCCTCAAATAATTTGAAATCGCTGCTGTGGTATTTGTTGTCTCTGAGGGCTGGGTTAAGGTTATAATTTTGCTGTATCACTGGCCTATGATATGTGAAAATTGCTGCTTGTCAGCCTAATCTAGTGTTTGTGCCCCACATTGTCATCATCGCTGTGCTTTTGGAACCAGCTCCCAGAAACTGTTCATAATTACTGTGAATTGCTATGCCCTTGAGTGTGTGCCATGCCATAAGGCAAAAAATCTGTTAAAGAATGCCACCCAATTTCTTTCTTTCTTTTCTTTCTTTCTTTCTTTCTTTCTTTCTTTCTTTCTTTCTTTCTTTCTTTCTTTCTTTCTTTCTTTCTTTCTTTCTTTCTTCTCTTTCTTCTCTTGTTCTTTCTTTTCTTCTAATTCTTTCTTTCTTCTTTGCTTTCTTTCTTTCTTGTCTTTCCTTTCTTTTTTTCTTTGCTTCTTTCTTTCTTTCTTTGCTTTTCGTTTCTGTTCTTTCTTTCTTTTTTCTTTTTCTTTCTTTCGTTCTTCTTTCTTCTTTCCTTCTTTGTTTTTCTTTCTTTCTTTCTTCTTCTTTCTTTTCTTTCTCTATCTCTTTTATCTTTCTTCTTCTTTCTTTTCTTTCTTTCCCTTGTCTTTACTTCTTTCTTGTCTTTTCTTTCTTTGCTTCCTATCTTGCTTTCTTTCTTTCTTTCTTGTTCTTTTCTTTCTTCTTTCTTTCTGTCTTTCTTTCTTCTTCTTTCTTTCTTCTTGACTTTTTTCTTTCTTCTTTTCTTTCTTTTCTTTCTTTTTCGTTCTGTTCTTTCTTCTTCTTTTCTTCTTTCTTCTTATCTTTCGTTTCTTTCTGCTTCCCTTTCTTGCGCCTCTATTCTTCCTCTTTTTACCAATCTCTTCAGGAACTTCTATTACTTAACTCTTTCTACTTTCTTCACTACTTTCTTCTTTCTCTCTTCTTTCTTTCTTCTCTTCTTTCTTTCTCTATTGTATCTCTTTTTCTTTCTTCTTCTTTCTTTCTTTTTCCTTTCTTTCCTTCCTTTCCTTCTTTCTTTTCTTTTCATGGCTTTCTTTCGTCACTTTTCTTTGGGCCTTTTTCTTTCCCGTTTTTCTTCCCTCTTCTTTTCTTTTTTTTT
>VKON01000197.1:0-20930 GCA_009741485.1 Malurus cyaneus samueli
AATGTGCAGACTGAAGAGACAAAAATTTGTGAGAAGATTTCTAGCATTCTTTTCTTTTTTGTTCTAGAACACATCCATATACTACATAGAATGTTGCTGTGCAGCACATCTCCCTTCAAGTTCAGAGCACTCTGTAAATATCAAATTAAGTTTTATATCAACATGTTCGATGGTGTGTTATTATAATACCTGTCAAATCTAATGATAAATATACAAAGCTTATTTGGATAATGAGGATTAGACAGAAGGAAACAAAATACATTTCAATCTGTACTGTCATCCTTAAAAATAAAATTAATAATCTGTATTAAATTGAGCATTCCAGCTGCACTGGTGACCACAATGAAGGTGGCAACAAAGGTGAGGCCCTAATGAAGCATGGGACAATGTCACACCTGTTTACCTGTGGAGTTAATGGAATCCCCATCTTTATATTTAACCCTTGGGTTGGATGTCCTACCTACCCTTCTATCTACTAAATGGGGTATTGGAGTATTTTCATCTCATTCCAACCTCGTTTTGCATGGGTCACCCACAGGAATAAGCTTGGCACTTCATCTGGGTCTCTGCAACAAAAACACCGTATGTTGGCAGAATTTGGCAAAGCTGGGCAGGTTTTGTTGGAGGGAATGTTGGAATTATAATGAGGCCAGGGCTGAAATGTACAAGGATCCATGTCAGGATGTTTTCACAGCATTTCTGCAAATTCTGCTGGAGTTGCTTAGGATGGTTCAGTGAGTTTCAGTGATTCTATGATGCCGAAATATACTCACATCTTTTGAAAGGTAAATTTACAAACCATCACCCAAGCAGGGTAAATTCTTTGGCAGTCCTTGCTGCACAGTGTTGTTCCATGGTGCCCAGAGATTCATAAATGTACCGATTAACCACAGTGTCTGATGCATACCCAGTAATATAATTCCTTTAATTTTGTGGTAGAAAGCAGCAGTCTGTTAAAATAATTATCAAGTCTAGCCATTCTTCAGAAAATACGATGGCTTCTGAATGATGTAGTTCCCCTCAAATTTATTCAAGGTGAGCTCAGGTCCATGAAACTATCACTTCAATTTCTGGTTGTTGCTGAAGCAAAATTTAATGTGCATTTTGAGAGTGTTATATTACTTTTTTATTAGTTCTTTTCTTTTTTAATTATTATTATTTTCCTATCTTGGTCAATACGTTAAAAAATAACTATTTTGAGTGTCCCAACTCAATTATTTAACTGGCAAACCTCTGACTTGTCCTAATTTTCAAAGGTCAAGTTCAACTGCCTTTTCCAGATAGAAGATGTTTTCTAAGTATTCCCTGGAAGAAACAATTTCAAAAATCTATGTTGCTGGATTTTTTTTTTTCTCTTATTTACTTCATCACTGACTTAACTTTGCTCTCACTACAATTGTATTATTGACCTGTAATACTTAGAGTGAGGCCAACAAGAGGCGTTTTTGAAAATCAAGCCACATATCACACATACATCATCATCAGAGTCACTTTGAAATCAATGACAGTCGTCAGTCACCCACAGAAAACCTAATCAACCAGCCAAAGGTCAAAAAGATGCTCCAGTTTATTTGGCCGTGTGCTGTCATGCATATTATTGAAAAATGCAATAAAATTAAGCAATTAGGCAGCAATATTAAGTGTTTTATCAGAAAAGGTTTAATCTTCCATATTTTTCTTTTATTTTTGTGCAGGTCTTTCCTGTGCATTAAGTGAGCGGTATTTCCTGGTTAATCTTCCCCCACCCCAACCCTCTTTTCAGATTTTTGGAGACAGGCAACACTAGGAAAAGAAGAGAAGTAGAGTATTTTAGAGGTAATGTAGATCATATCTGGCTCTGGTTAGTTCTCCTAACATATAAACATGTCACAGTCCATTTGCCATTGCAAGTAATTGTGGTTATCAGATAAAGCAGTCATCAAAAGGTGTTTTATGAACCATTGTGCTTATAGGAAGCAAGCTGCTGCTTTGTTGCTGGAAAAAAAAAAAAAACCATTACCTTTTATATAGCCTGTCGAGTGAGTTTTTAAACGTGTGTAGATCTGTTTCTAGATCAGATATCTCCCTCCAAAGCAAAGCTATCCCCACAAAGGAAATTGTTTGGTAAATTTTGACCTCTCTGACTGTGCTTGCAGCAATAACAATAATGATCCCAGTAAGGAGCTCTTTCCACTGAGACACTTTGATGGTTTGGACTCATTAAGCTTCAGATTGAACCTGTTTGTTTATTTATTATGGGTCTCTCTATTCAAAGATTAAGAAACAGAGGTGTCAACAAATTTATAGCCTATTTCAGTATTTTTCTCATTAACAGAGTCTCAAATGTACATTGCATGTAGACATAATAATATATGATATTTTCAGACTTTAAAGTACAATTAAATAATCAGACCTCCTTCAGAGCAACACAAAGGCTCTGCAGTTTCACTTCTACAGTTTCACCCCTCAAAGAAAGAAGAGGATTTGAAGTTTCCGGGGTGGCACGCTGGAGTGGTCAAGCATTGCAGAAAAGGCTGAGCCTCTTCTCAAGTAGGAATGGGCTTCAACTGCAATTTAATTCAGCTTCCAGGCATTGCTGCTTGTTTCAGTGCTGGCTGCAGCAAAGATTTTGCCCACATCTCTCTTTCCCCTGGGGTATTTAAACTCAGAAAAGAAGCCAGCCCCCAACCTTCTGTTTAATAAGGCAAACAGACCGAGCCCTTTTAAGTCTCTCATGGTAATATGTGTCCTGCAGGCCTTCATCTGGGTATATGATATATTTTATGAGAGAAAGACTTTTTTTTTTTTTTATTTGACCTGTCTTGGTTCGATAAGATGCCTATACGAAGTTCTTAGCAGTAAAAACTGCAGGAGGGAACAGGTAGTATTGGAGAAATGAAGTTTAAGAACTCATTCCAACCAAAGACTTATGTGAAAATGGAGATTCCTTTGCAGCCAGTGTTGGAGACTGTCCATATGGATTTCTACTCCATAATCAGCCTCAAGCCTGGGATTGGTGACTTTGTCTGCAAGAGCCAAGAAAAGAGGTTAAGTAGACAGACACACAGAGAAAAAAATGTCCAGCTTAATTCACAGAAAAAGGTCTGTATGAAGGCAGAGGATATAAAAATGTTCTCCTGACTCCTTGTGGAGTACCCCACCTGCTTCCATTTTGATTTAAATTAATTTGTAACTGTGTTCTATAAGCACTGATGACTGAGGTTGAGATCTTTTTAGCTCAGTCACTGTGCTGGCATTTGTCCCCTTGGGTATTTCTGGTGCCTGTGTCTGATTTTGCTCCCAGAGCTGCTCCCTTTGGCCTTGGTTATATTCCTTGCATTTCTCTGGAGCACAGAGGGGGCAGTGGTGAATGACTCTCCTTCTTCACCAGCAAATAAATGCACCAGGCAGCATTACAGCACACTTTATTAGGTGAGAGTTTTGTTCATTTTTCTATACCATATATTTTTTCTATACTAGGTTGCTCTTGATGTGCACACTGGAGATTTTCTGCCTTTAGTCTCCTGACCAAATTCTTCTTAATATTTTGGTGTGGGAAAACAACTTTCAGGTAAAAGAGTAATTCATTTTTGCCCAGAAAACATACTTAAAATAATAGTTATTTTGTAAGGTATTTGTCAACACACTCTGGCTGGTTGGTGAGCTGATCCAGTGGACTTCATGAAAGTTTATTGTAGTTGGCAGTATCCCCATTATCGAAACCTTTCAAATGGCAAGATGGCAAATGTTTATTGCTAATGTATGGCCACAAAAGTTACATCCAGTGAATACACCAGGCACACCCTGAGGCAGTGAACAAACTGTTTTGACTACTTATTGTCTTATGCAAACTGCTTCGGTTACAGTTTTTATTTGAGAGAATTACTATCCTCTATTCTACTCAATACTAAATATTGAGTTTTAATATTATTTTTAACATAATTTTATAATACAATAATATTCTGTAATAGATAACAGGGACACTCTCTAATCTCAGGGTTTTATAGCTACACTATCTATATCCAAGAATAGGTCTTTTTTTTGGTTTTTTTTTGTTTTTTCTTTTTTTTTTCTTTTTTGTATATATACTTAGCTGGAGTAGCCTGGAGCTTTCCATTCCTTTGAATGTCCCATGCATTGTTGTTTCTGTGTGGGTGGAATACCTTGGATTGTTGTGGCAGATGTTTGGGTGGATTTACTGTTATTTATTATTGACATTTGCTGGCTAGGGCTGCTTCAGGGAAGGGGACAGAGGAGCTGCAGGATGGGATGGGTTTGTGATGATGTGCAGGCTCACTCATCAGTCCAAGCAAAGGTCTCTGAGAAGCTCTCAAGAATGTCTTCCACTCAGGACACCTTGTGCTGGTACGATTACTTTAATTTATTATTATTACTGTCACCATTGCCATTATTATTGCTCATTTATTTAATTAAAAGCAGAGGCAGTCACTTTTGTAGAATTAACTGTGGATGCTACCACAGCTTTGTTGCTGCCCAGGAAGTTTTTGTTCCTGATATCTGCAGTTATGAAGCAGATTCTTGCTTTAAGTCTGCAGCATTTTTCCTCACTCCTGGTGTGCAGTATCAGCTGTTTCCCCTGCTCAATGCAGATTTTTTCACAAAGTATTTTTGTCTTATCCCCTCCTTCACTATAAAAACAGGTGCTGAGGTCTTAGGGATGTGCATTTTACAGCTGTACTAGATTTGATGGTTGCTGCACGAGATCCATTTAACATATGAGACTGAACAACCAATATCCAATAAAACTGATAGAATTATTATTTGTTGCACTTTTACTACGGCAAAATGTTTCACAATGTGCAATATACCCTGATTCATATCCTGTCATTTATCAAGAGACATCTTCTTCTTAGACCCTGTTAACCAGAAAATAAACCTTTTTTTTTTCCCGTTTATGAGGAGTGAAACATGATAAATAATAATGGGAGAAATAACTGTCAAGCAATTTACAAATGATATGTTGTGAAAATATGGCACCTTGATGATTTCTCCCAGGAAGACATATGCTGCAGCAGTATCATGATTCAGAAGGTGCTTTCCTTATTTGGGGATAAAATGATGGGCGGATACCAGCTTAAAGCTGAAGTTCAAGTTCACAGAAACACAGTGATTTGGTTTCAAAGTGACCTTTGGGGTCATGGTTGTCATTCTTGCTCAGCAGGGCATAATAAATTATCTATTAAAATTGTTCATATTAAAAAAAATATTAGATAATTGAAATTTCAATTAAATTATTAAATAAATGAATGTCATAGAGAATGTTAAGAAAAAATGCACGATTGGTCTCTTGATTTGGTTTATCTGGACAACATTCAGGTATTGGCAGTCTTAAACAGGTCATTTGACTATAACCTGGTACTAAATCTACTCTAAGAACCCTTACAACATCTTTATTGCAAATATACAATCTTCTGTATTTTCAACTGTTCTTGCTAACACAACCACACATTTTCGAGGAGAGGAGGAAGGAGAGAAGGAGCTGAAAGAAGACAATGAAAAAGTAACTAAACAGAAAGCAATTTGGGGCTTGCTGAAACGTTGGAGGTTTTGATTTGTGTCTGTTTGATTGTTTCTTTAGTATCCAAGCAGGGTACAAGAATTTGCTTCTTCTGCCTTGTTTAGCTGCAGTTTTTGAGCCATACTGAGGATAACTTGAGTTCCCCAAAGCAGAGATGATCCTGACAATTTACCCCTACAAAATAGCTCTATGACCTGAAAGCACAACGACAACATTAGAATCTTATTGCAGACTTGGGACCACTTTGGGTTGTAATGTTATTATACCGATTCTTTTCTCTGCAGGATAACAGTGAACTAAAAAATTTATCCTAGTCTTCAAGATTGTTGGTTAAGCAGAAGGAGGAAGAAAACCCTCACAAAAATGTAGGTAAGAGCTGTAAGAAAGTAAGAGTTCATGTAGGTTTCAGGTTTCATTACCTATAATTTAATATATTGAATTAAAAAGACTTAGATGGTGAAGAAAAAAACAATTACAACTTCTGCATCCTCACATTGGTAGTTAAGTATTTAAATTTTAATGTGTTCCATTATTTCATTTTCCTCTATCTTTCAGTTGTCATTTAACACTTTTCACTTAAACTTCCATATTTCTGCCTTATTCATGCAAGGTTATTCTGTGCTTTAGAGCTGACCATGAACTAAGCCAGAGAGAACCTCTGAGATACTGAATTTATAGATTAAAGTTCACCTAGGGTCCCTAAACTGAGAACACACTTGTTCCAGAATATAAACGGAATGCAAAGATCGGTTTTCACCTCACAAACTTTCAAGACTTAAATAAATATAATTCTGTCTGACTGTCCAGTTAAGAAGAGAACAGTCTTTACACCTGAATTGCTCTTTTAAGGACTCAGGCTACCCTTGTGCCAGTGTGGAAGCCACAGTCACTTCATTCTTAACTGCATGTATTATTTTAATTATCTAATAAATTATCTGATCCAGGCTGAAGTTCATCTCTATACCTTTATGAACACTCACGAAAATAGCAACTGTCGTAATGTTGTACCATGAAATATCAAATAAATTTTCTCCAGCTAAATCTAAAATGCATTTTCATTTGTCAGATTATTGAAATGGAAAATCCTCTCACATTTTGGAATATATCTAATTAAGGCAAACAGAGAGGAGAGGGAAATTCAGGCGAGGGAAGTTCAGGAAGGAAGGGGAAAGAGAAAGGAATAATAGAAAAATAGTTTTTTCTTTTAAGGTAGTTTTGGGTTTTTCCCATATATATTTTTAATTGTCCTTTGTCTCTACCCAGAATTCACATTGAAATCCAATGCAACATGACTTCCTTTGTTTTTATAGTTCCAATCTTCCATTTTCTTTTATAATTAGCACTTAATATGCTTCATCCAACATCCAGCCCTAGGAAAAAGGGAATAGATCTTGTAATATTTATGAAAAAAGAAACACAAATACACTTCTGGGGCTATTTATATAATGGAAGAAGTTAAAATAATATATGCAAGATTCTTGACCTGTATCAGAATATATTAGACTAGAAGTTTACTATAAATGTTCTTTGCAGTTTTACTGGAGATCCTTTTGCCAAATGAAACAGGTTTTAAATTTATTCTACTGATCTTCTGGGATGAACTTTTATGGTGGTGCTGTTCTACATCCATAAAATAGCACAAATACATCTTTCTTGCCCCTTTGAAGTTAGATTCCTATTGATCTGTTCATATTTATGCTTCTGCCACACACATTCATAGTTTTCACATGGATTGGAACTGTTGCTAACTTTCAAGTTTTTTCGGATATATTTGTTATAAAAGCAAATATAGAACATAAGTTTGATTGTTCGATTGTGTTACATAGGATTTTGCTAGGTTTTCTAAGAATTTAGATTTTTTTTTTTATTCTATCACCTTTGCAATATAATTTGAAATGAAATTGAAATTACAGCATTTCCTGGAGTGATGGAAGAAAAAACTTATAGAAGTTGCTGCCTCAAAAAACCTGACTATTGAAAAACTAACTTTATCAGACTTTTGGTTGCACCTGAACACATTATTTATTTATCTGAATCTGAAGAAATTGTAAATAAGGACAGGATGAAAAGGACTTGATCATATTGCAGGTCCTTTTCAACCGTAGTGATTCTGTTCTGTGATTCCTTTCTGTTGAGAGTGTAGGTAGTGGAACAATGCCGAAATTGTGGGTTCTCTGTCCTTGGAGATATTAAACCTGACACAACTTGCAGCCGCTGAATTAATTCTGCTAAACATGTCTGGGATGTTTTCAGAGGTCCTCAAGCCGTAAGTAGTGTAATGATCTACAGTAAGATAAAATTTTTATTAATAGTCACCTGTTCGAAGAGATAAACTTCCATAACACTGTATATTGTTTGGACAAAGAATTCCTCCTACTCAGCGTAAGTCATTAGATAATTGCAAAGGTTAATTCATTTTCTTATAGAAATTTTTTTATCGAACCCAGAAATCAGAATGATTTTTTCCCGGTGACAAGGATTCCCAGCTCTGTGCTGCCGTGGGGATTTTCATGGTTTTTTTTCTAGATTTTTGTAGTATCGATTGAGAAGGTATATATGTGCCGACCGCCGGTATATTGCAAAAATTTCAGTCAATGGTAGTTTTGCAATCCACAGGAAGCTATTGATGCAGTTTGTGTTGGGTTTAGTTATATTATTATTCTGAATGTAATTAGGAAGCTATTTGTAGGCATTGCCAAAGGGTAACTCTGAGTGTGCCAAGAGATGGATTTTCAGGGTTCATGGGTGAGGAGATCTCCTGTTGTTAATTTTAATGCACTAGCGAAGCGCTGTGCCCTGGTCATTTCTACAGGGTATGCAGGGATGTATGGCGTTTGGCAGATCAGTTTATTTGTTGTTAAAAAACGCAGTTGAAAAACAGTGACTTAACGCAGTCACACAACGACACTTATAAAAGTTACTGTTTTTCCAGCATCATCCAGGAAATCCTTAGGGTTCTCCATTTCAGCAATAGGATAAAATAAAAACTTTGAAATGAAATTTTTTTTTTGTTTTAGTTTTTCGTGGCTATGTTATGAGGAATAACAGCAAAGTGAGATCTTGGATCTTTGCACTGAGTTTCCGTCTGTGTCTGGACTGGTGTTTAACACAAACCAATTTGTCCTTCCCTTGAGGACTCGACCAAGTGATTATCACTGGAGGAGTCAAAGAAGTCGAGTATAACAAAGCTGATTTACACAAGACACTCGATTTCCCATTCTATCATAACTTTACCTGTTCTTTCTTCTTCATTGTAGAGAAAAATGAGATGACCCAAAGTTTATTCTAAGAAACTGTTTTTCTGTTTTCTCTTTATATCCATTACCTCTGAGCATTCTGTGAGCAATGATTCTCTTTATCTCAATCAGTTCTGAAACCGTTTTTCTCTTATGTATGACTGTTGAGTTCACTCTCTAAAACCACCTTCACTTTTTATTTTACATAAGTGAGGGAAATACATTGTCTAACAATTGCACTTATTTTGGTTTTTTTTTTTTCATGAGGAAAAGGGCCCGTGTTAGGATTTTATAGATGGCGCGTGTCTTTTTGTGAACTTATGATTGGTTAATGTTTTTTAGGTACTTATGAAGTACCTGCTGCTTCATAATGTAGGCTATATGAACTAGATATAAAATAAAAATATAATAAAAAAGGAAACTATTTATTGAGCTCTCTGCGGGAGGGTTTCAAGCTGTCACAAGAAGGAACCTATTTGCTTCATGTGAACATAGAAGGGGTCAAATTGTTTTGGGTCACTATCGAAATGCTAATGTTTAGCGTTTAAACTTTTTTTTTTTTTTTTTTTTTTTTTTGTTTTTTTTTTGTTTTTTTTTTTTTTTTTTTTTTTTTTTTTTTTTTATTCCTCCTGCTTCATATTGCTGTGATCTAGCAGTTTTTAAATTTTTGTTGCCAGTGTTCAGTCTGGCACTGAGTCTGGTGCTTGAGGTTGTACACTCATGGGTGTACACACAGGTGATAGTGTGTATAACTGGCATAACTTACGTGATTCCAAGAATAAATTTCAAATCCAAATACGTGATTTTATTGCAGGATTTAATTTTCTGGCATCAGATCTCTTTCAAGAAGACCCATTTATTGAACTTAGGTACTATGGTGCATGCCATTCCAGCGATCACCAGTTTCATGAGGACACAAACTGAATAACTTTTCATTAAAATCATTAGTTGCTGCTGTTGTGTCCCTCCTGATAGTCTTTTTGTTCCTCTGTGAACTCCAAACTTTTATCTTACAGCCCTTCTGTCTCTCATATTGTTCCAGTCCTTCCACTGGATGAAACCACTGCCTCCCTTTTCCTGTGTTTTCTGCTTATTATTGACTTCAGCCAGTCACATTATTCAGTGTAATTTAAGTGTTTGATGCATGTAGTCCCCTCTTATTTCTCTGCTGTGCAACCTCTGAGCAGAGTCATCATTTGTCATTGTACACCAGCAATCTGCTGCCATCAATTTGCAAGGCAAGGTTCGCTCCTGAATTGTTTATCTCAGCTCAATTTACACTTTGATTCAAGGAGTTAGTGTAATTTCTACCTACGGAAGAAATGGTTCCAGAGCAAAAGTTTTGGAGTCTTGGCCAGGAACTCTCCAGTTTCTCCCTTTCTATAGTAAAAAAAAAAAGAAGGTTTCTGTTTTTTTTTTTTTTGTTATTGTTTTTTTTTTTTGCTTACCATTCATATTTCTGCTTATTCAAAGAAACATTTGCGGAATATATAATGAATTAATACTTTTTTTCCATTTCATTTTGTTTTGACCAATTTTCATGACTTGTATTTTGTAAGTGCTAGAAAAATGAGCAAAAAATTAACAGCACCTGTGTTTTTACATTTCTATTGCCTAAATGCAGGAAAATAAAAATTCCTAGGCTTTGAACATTTTTTTTCCTCGTTGTATTAAAGGAATAGCCATTTGTAACCAATATCTTAAAACAGTTTAAAGCCTAGATCTGGAATCTGAATTCTTGAACCAGAAAAGCATTCACCTAGATTTCACCACATTGCTATTAAGTTATTTGCTATAAAGAAAATCTGTCCGGGAACATAAAGAAATATAAATGATAAAGAAATAATGATTTCCAAGTACTGATATCAACACTCTTTGTTGTGCTTTCTCTTCCTTTTTTTTAGGGAAGTATTTTTGAGAGGAAAATAGCATTCTACACAAATTAAACAATAAATCAGTAAATAAAACTCACCTGGGAGGAACTTCAAACAAACCAAAACACATCACCTTGTCAAAATGATTGAAAGTTGAAATTGCTTTTAAATGTTATTCCAGTAAAGAAATTCACAGAATTATTTTATTGCAGAACTCAAGGTCAGCCTTGAGCATCTGAAGTCATGAAGTTGCTGCATTACATTAATTGTCCTCTTAATATAACTATCTCACAGCTTCAATTAAGACTTGCTGCCACGAAAATTTCTGAGTCACATCATTCAGAAATTATTGTTCGTGGTGGGACTGCTCTGATCAAATGTTTACTTAATGAACAACTAAGCACTAGAGTTAGCCTTAGAAGATTCCATGTGTAATAACAGCAAAAAATCAGCCCTTCTGGGTTGGGTTTGATCCCATAAAAAATAATTTACTAAATCAGTTAAGGATGTGAATGTGTAACACTAGCTTTTTGGGGTTTTTGCCAATCAAATACTTTAATAATTCCCCCTTAGTCTTTCATATCTCCAAGTTATTCAACAATGGGTTGCACAGAAGTGTTGATATTTAGCTCAGTGCAAACAGGGTTACTGCTATGTATCTCTGCAAGCAGATTTAATCAATCAACGCCGACTTGACCTTTTCCTTCTTTTACAGTGCTCCATTTAGGCTTACTGTTTGAAACTGCAGTTTTTCCATAGCTTTTGTTCAGGATCCTCTTAATTTTTTTATTTTTTTCTTTGAAATTAAACAATTTAAAAGGTTTTTTCAAAATATTGGAAATCCTTCTCTGTTCCACGAAAATTTGGCAGAAACCTGGTTATGCATTTGTAGATCAGAGCACACATTACATATGATTTATTTTCATTGCTCTATATCATACTGTTGTAAAATACTGTTAGCCTAAATTAATGTATTTGATGGTGAGCACTATGTACACACCCTATATATTATATTTTAGTATTATATTGTTCTCCATTTGTTTTTGTGTGAAGGGCACTTTAGCAGAAAATCGATGTGGTTTGACAGGGGAAAAAGGGAGTTTTTTTAGTTTTACAAACGGCTATTAGCTTACCTGAATGAACTTCTAAAGTAATCTGGAAAGACATGTCGTCATTAGAGATCTCATTACTTGGGACTGGGTAATTGCTGTTTTTCCAGAGAAAAAATAAAAGGCTTATTAAAACAACCTATTAAAAATCTCAGACAGACAGACTGCTCTTCAGTACCTGCCACTAAGCCAGGTAAGTACTCCCCAGGAAATTACAAAATTGGAAAGCCTTGTTAAGGTTATTTTGTTGCCTTTCTGCTTGTAGAAAAGAGCTTTTTCTTCCCCTGCTATTGTCTGTTTATGAATACCTTATCCCATCTAGTGTGCAGTGAGTCAAAAAATAGGATATCTATCATTTCCTACAGCAGATAATTTCATACACTAATAGACTTCAGTGCCAGGAACTTTATTCGTGCTGCTTAATCCTTATTTTTCTTGGTTTTATCCTCTCACTCATTAACTCTTTTTATTCTTTTTTGTCTATCTGTTCCAAGCTGACCATCCATTGTCACAGCTGCTCACTGCACATCACCTGTCCTGCTGACCTAATCTCTCTGTCCTTATCCTCTTAACAGATTCATACAAAACAAACAGAGCTTTGATTCAACAAAGCAGATGAACACTGATAAATATTAAGCCACACTCATTATGTTCCTTATGAGTAAAGGGACTGTCAATATTTGATATTTTGACTCATATTTATATATATTAGAATTGTATTTAATTATCGAATCTATAATGGACATCTCATCGTTAAATCACTAAAAGGTGTCAAGTAATCAAACAAAAAAAAAACCCAACTTTTCATACAGTAATCCCCAACATCATCCCAACACTTCAGTGGGTGCAGAGGACACCTGGCACTTGCAAATCAAACTTTAATTAAAACCTTTCACCTGCCTCGATTTACAGTCGGGATTTCTCCATTTTTTCCTTCACAAATTTAGTGCATGATGGCTGCATTTGTCGGCAATGTAATGATTTTGCAGTCAAACTTATAAATATACTACTGTTGACAGCTTTTAAATGTTTCATCAGTTACATTCTAAGATGATGTGGAAGGACACATTTGGTAAATATTTGATGAATGTCATCAAGGGCAGAGATACATTTCTAAGAGCTTTAAATTAAAAAAAGAAAGTTGTAGGACTTTTTTTTCTGAGCCACAAATTTTTTTTTTCTTATTCTACTACTAAATTTCTAGGTGGTTACCTACGAATCGTTACAAGGAGAATATACAGAACTGAATTAATGCTGTTACATCAGGAAGCAAAATGCTGTTATTTTAATCTCCCTGGGCAATTTAATGACATTTTAAATGACTGAGGTAATAGATTCTTCATGATCTCAGGATTGGTATAAGTATTATAAGCTCATGGGCGAATTTTACTAATAAATTCTAACTTAGCCTTGTATTAAAAAAAAAAAGAAGAAAAAGTTGAAATTAAAAATAAATTATTCTACATCAAACACTGTATGTTTCTATTCACCAAGAACAGGGGGTGCCCTTACCTTGCATATAATAAGCCTTTAATTGTAGATTAGCTTCACAGATTATAGGTTAAAAAAAATATCGTGTAGATCTCACATGAGATCAGTAAAATTAATTAATAAAATTTATATCTCGTATTTAGGTATTCCACAAAGGTTATGTTCCTTTTTCCCACAGTTTCTCACCATTTATTATACCATTGATATACACCATTTGGTTCTAGGAATGCAATACAAAGAGTTTCACAATGCAGACTTTTAAGTAAAAAATTACCACTAATAAAATGCTTATTTCTCATATCAGTCTGCTTTTGCATGCAATTAGATATACTTTCCATGAAATCTTAATTCTGCCCATCTATCTGCCCATTCAGCCTCATTTTCAAAATCAGTAACACTTTCTTAGCTGAATTATTCATAGTTTTTTACCTTCTACATTTTTGCTGACCGTGCCTGACAAGGTTTTTAGATGGAGACTGCTCTGTTTTGGAGAATTATCTCTAATAATGAGGAGATGTAATGACAGCTCCAAACAGTTCTACCTCAGCCCCAGGAATTACTGAGGCTCTAAGGTTTTTTTTTTCAGATCCATCTGGACCCATAAATAATGTGGGATGGCACTTGAAAGGTGACACAGCAAAAGAGAACCAAAATGTTAGAAAGGATGTATGCTCTGTGACACTCTGAGACACCTCCATGGATTGCCGTCGGTATTATGAAAAAAAAAAAAAGGTCATTTGGATTCTCTCTAAATCTGTCTGCCAAGAAACAACAACACAAAAATGCTATCTGCAAGTTCATGTTCAGTAGGTAGACATTAAATTTCACCACAAACGGCGCTTTGCAATAATTATTTGAGTAACTCGAGCAGCTACTGTACATAGTGCCCCTGGTTGAAATTAAAAAGAGACAAATTGAAATGAAAAGCTGATTCTTAGCCAAAGCTGAAGGAATGCTGCTGATACCATCTGCTAGTACAGCCCACAGGAACCAGGAAACCACAGAATTAGCTTTATGTGAGGAATTATGTTTCATCTGCTTTTTAGAGAAGATTAACAGGTGCCTGTTGTCCAATTGCAATATCAGTACCCATTTAATATCACTTCTGATTTTCCTAGGAGTGATTTTAAATCTCAGCTGAGGAGTATAAATGTTTTATCCAAATGACACAACTCTTGCTGCGTTGAAAACCTAGGTGAAATGAGTTGTCTTGTAAATTTTCCAGATGTGCTACTAATGTTCCAGTTCTAGAAAACCAAAAATGATTAGAAATTAAAAAAACTGTCATATGTGAAAATGAAAGAGCTATAATTTTATAGATTTTTTTCTTTTTATTTGAATCCAAATTATTTGTTGATATACCAGATTCATTGTTAAATTAAATATTTAAAAGATTATTAAGATATTTGTGTACCTTGGTGAAGTAAACTTAAAAAAAAAAAAAAAAAAAAAAAAAAAAGAGAAAAAAAAATGTACTATGAAAAATCTAGGTCCCAGGTGTAGAGGTTGCCCCAGCAGTGCCTCCAGGGGATGGACACTTTGTTGGGGCTGTGGCCACACATGCATGGACAAGTCATTTGGCATTTTGGCCTGCCATTGGGCACCCTGGGCTCATGTCCAGCCGCTGGCACCAGCACCCCCAGGGCCTTTCCCAGCGTTCCAGCCCCTCTGCCCAGCCTGGAGCTGCAGGGCTTGGTGTGACCCAAGGACAGAACCCGGCACTTGGCCCTACTGCCCCTCACAGCACTGACCACAGCCCATGGACCCAAGCCTGTCCAGATCTCTCTGCAAGAGCCTTCCTGCCCTGCACACTCCCACCCACCCAACTCGGCTCCTCATTGGGAATTTACAAGGTAGACTCTATCCCTCACCAATCAACAATAAGACATTTAAACAGGCTGCCAAAACACTGAGCCCTGGGGACACCACAGAGATTGGCCACCAGCTGAATTTAGTTCCATTCACCACCACCCCTCCTTGGCTTTGACCATCCAGACCATTTTTTATGGCACAGCTTGGAGGGGATCAGACGGGGCAGCCCAGGCCTGCTGCAGACAGAGTAATGGTGTTCCATGACAGAATATCAAAATTCCTCCAGTGATTTTGTGGACCAGCAGAACATTAATATGAAATGGAAGAGTTATAAAAAGGGTGGGAATAGCTCTAGCCATACCTAAGAAATGAGTGGAGGAGGTGGCTGGAAGAGATTTTTGCACAAGTTTTATTATGGAAGGTGTAAAATGAGCTATACATGTGCAGAACATTTCCAGCTAAATGTCTGATGTTGAACCTGAACCCCAAATTCATGGATTCTGTCTCTGGTGGCTCAGTGATTTGAAATGGGGCCTCAATTACGAGCAAAGTTGGATATTGTCCTTGGCCTTAACAGCGACAGAAAATCTTCCACATAGTTGTACTTCAAAAATTCATAGGGAGTCAGGGAGGTTTATAACATTCAACGCTGAGATTTATGTTTTCCTGACTGTGCTAATGTCATGTGCTTACCCAAAAAAGCAACTGACACAAGGTAAAGTGTGAGCTAGGCTTTTTATATCAGTCGTTGCCAGATGCTGGTTTCTCAGCTAAATGAGAGTCCCTGCTAGCTCCACAGTCGATTTTGCAAACTGCAGTAGCTCTGTGGGTGCACTTTTCTTCCAGAGAAAGGCCCTAAGGCTTGTTTTGTTATTCTCCAGTGCTTTTTGTTTTGCTTTCTCTACAAAATTAAGATCTTTAGTTAAACATAACTGTACTTTGTGTATATGTGAAGTGGGGAGACTTTTTAAAATACTATTTTAGGATCTTTTCCATCAGTTAAAGTCCCAAGTCATTATGGGCTGTAGGATAATACGATATATAAGGCGATTTGTGTTATTTGGCTCGATTGGATGTGGACCTCAGGAATTTGGGTTTGTTTGCGGTGTTGTGTGTGGAAAATAGTTTCGCAAGAACAGTCTGGATTTTCAGATACATATCACTTTTCCTATAAATTTGTGCATAGAACCCATCAGGATTACCATTTTCTGCACTATTGGTCTGCATTCATTGCCTAGTTTTAGAGAAAGGCGGTTACGTAAATGAGAAATTTTCACTGAAGAGAATGAGTCTTATACTAAGGCTTTTGTCAAGATGGATTATTCAGCGGCTCCAGTGAAATCGTGGCATTTGCTATGATGTTAGTAATATGAGGCGATAGGGGTTTGTTTTTTTTTTTTTTTTTTTTTCTAATTATTTCATATTCCAAAGATCTCTTAAGGCTAGCACAGGTGCACTGACTTCCCTGCATTTAGGGTTTAATCTTGCAGTAACTTGCAAGAAGGTTCAGTTAATTTTTTTTTCCTCTGGTTGAAGTAGGGTCAAGATATTGCTTTTACCGGCAAAGGATTTTATATGTATACCTGTACAATTACTCTTTGGGTTTTTAGGGCGTACAGTTTTCGTTTCTTTATTATCGGTAATTGACTTAAGACCACAATGATCAGGAGAACTCGTAGAAGGTTGTATGTATTTTTTGATGTATTCGTTCCTGGATTCATTCCATTGAACATATTTTAAAAGTCCATAATTACTTATCTTATTTCGTTATGGTTATCCGAATTTAATCAGAGTGTTATTTCATTGTGGAATTCTAATTGAGAGTGGTAAAATTATTATTTTCTTGCCTTTTACCTATTTAGAAGGAAGTGGCATTAAAATTATAAACATTAATGTTAGAGGAGATATAACCTAGACGTTTCAGAACTACTATAAATATTTTAAATCAGAACTAATTTTATATTTCAGCAGATTTATTAATCTTGAGAAAGATTCATTTGATGAAGCAGTAGAAATTTTATAATGATATTCATATTAAATTACCTTCTGAGCCTGACCTCATCCCAACACCGCTCTAAATATTGTTTTATTTTTATGAGAAGTGAGAAAACTTAACAAGGGAAAATTTTAAAAAAAAAAAAAAAAAATTCCTGAAGAACTGACATACCACGTGTTGTTTTTGATAATGTTTCACCAGGCTGTCTATTCTTATTTAAACCCATTCAATATTTGGAACAGGAAATTCCCATCTAACTGTGCAAATTCCAGGTGTGAAAGATGGGCTCAGTTTAAGAGGGTGGGACTCTTTTCATTGATTTCAGAGGGGCTAGGATCTCACCCCATGAACTCAGCCTTTAGTATCTTCTTGTTTTGACTTCACACACAGCCAAGAGCAAGGGTTGATGTACGAGCTGCTTTTAGACTGCCATAGCCTGTGGAAGTATCATCACACATCTAAATCATAACATCTTTCCTATTTCTTCCTTGCTTTCAGGGGCTGTAATTGTGGCCATTAAAAATATTTGATTGCTTTTCTTCTATATGCACCTTGGACCAAGTTAGTTAGTAATTGAGCAGCGAGGATTAGGTAGTTTTGAAATTTTTCCAGCCTATTCTACATGAGTGTTTTTGCTCTATGGGAAGGAATAAGCAAACTCTTTGTTTGTTATAGGACTGAAAGAATTTCTTTATTTTTAGTGTCTGATGGGAGATTGTAGCTTGTCAGTCCCTCCACAATCTACAGTCTGTTTCCTTTCAATCCCAACATTTTGCATGCACTAAACAAGGAAAATATTTTTCCCTTTTTTTTCACCTCCTAAAGCTTTTTAGTGTTTTTCAAAGGCTCTTTGTATCCTGTTTTTCTTTTCCTCGAGTTTGTTTCCCAAGAATAGGGAAGAGATGGGAGATATCAGTATTTCTAATCAAACTTTGGGCTTAAGGGATCATAAAAAAAATCTTAGTTTGCATTTTCTTCAAATGTTCTTTCTCAAAGATCTAAATTGAAATCCCAAGAGCTGAAACTAGAGTATCTGTAAAATACTATGTTTGGTATTTGAGATTTGCTGCTATTTTCTCTCTTATATGTTTTTTTTTTTTTTTTTGACAAATATTCAGTCTATAGATATTAATTTGAAATATTTCTCTGCTTGACTGGAATCCTATAAAATAATATACAGATATGGGAATGTGAAGTTTTCAAAGCCAAATAAGGGATTGGTACAAAACATTCAAGGAGTTGTCTACCTTTCTCCTACTATCAAACAATTTCCAGAATTTAAGAACACAATATTTTCTTAACAGTTTTACAATACCACTTCAGGAAAAAGTAAACAAGCCCAAAACATAAAAAGGAAAAGGAAAAGCAAAGTAAGAAAGCAAACAGGACTGAACTTCCATTGGATTTAGAAAAAACTGATCACAAATGAAATAAATGTATGTGGAAATTTTTTAATTACTTATATTTTTGTGGACGTGGTGGTAATAATTCCTTCCATAGTGAATTAATGGAAAATCTTTATATGACATGGAAACATCTTCAAAGAGAATTGCAATCTTCCCCTGAAAGATTTCCTTTTCCTTGACATACTGAGAAGAAAAATTCCCAGTTTCAGAGTACTGGGTTTCTAATTTGGAGATAGAGTCTAAGGTGGGTAAAGAGGATCAATAATAACTATCATGACTCATAAACATGTGATAACATCTGTCCCAATTTAATCCTTTTGCATCTGAAACATTTCCACCTTAAGGAGTTATGACAGCAGTTAATACATTATCTACATTCCTGTCTTCTGTACTGTAACAGCCAAACTCACACTGAAGAGAAATATTTTATTCAATTTTGAATCGAGGTATCCTCTTTTGATGTTATATTTATTGAACACAGTGACTTAAAAGGAGAAGTAGGAAAGGCATAATTTGAAGCCAGCGCTGGAGTTACCTGAGCTGTGTTCCACACAGAGGCAGCCAAAAAAGCAGCTGCTCTTGGAGAATGATGTGGTGCTTCAGACACTGGGGATTTCTCTGAGAATGGGTACCACAAACTCACCTTCTTCTCCCCAGGCCTTGTCTCAGTGGCATTGTTTTATTACGTGTTTTGATATCTACATCCTTCTGTGTTCTATGAAGGCATCAAAAGAACTAAAAAGGAATAAATTTCTTCCTTTTTATCTCCTGTGCATATTCTGTGGTCATTGTGGGAATGACCCTTCCATGGTGGATGAGAAGTGTCTCAACATGGATCAAGCATCTGACATGAGCACTTATTTAAAAAAAAAAAAACAAAACAAACTTTAAGCTTCAATACACATTTCTAGATATTTTGAAATACCTATTAATCTTGGAAAAACTCTTTTAGCTGGGACTCTGAATCTTCTTGGATGACAATTTTTTAAAAGTGGTGTTAAAGCATTTAAATTAATTTGACATTTTTACAAATATTAACCATGGCTAAAAACCATGGCTGGACAGCCACAGTCCAAGAGAAATAATTTACATCTTACTCATAACTTCTTATTTGGGTACAACACTGACATCTCAAAGAAGATTGAATGTTTTCCCTAGATTCTTTACGTGAAGTACTGAGGAGAAAAATTCCAGTTGATCAGAGTAGGACGGGTTCTAATTGGAGATAAGTCTAAGGGGAAAGAGGATAAATATAACTATATGACTCAAAACATTGAAACAATTGTCCCAATTAATCCTTTTGAAACTGAAACATTTCACCTTAAGGAATTATGACAGCATAAACATAATCTACATCACGCTTCTGTACTGTAACAGCCAAACTCACACTGAAGAGAAATATTTTCATTTTTAGAATCGAGGTACCCTTGATGTATTTTATGGAACACAGTACTTAAAAGGAGAAGTAGGAAAGGCATAATTTGGAAGCAGCGGGAGTACCTGAGCTGTGTTCCACACAAGGCAGCAAAAAAGCAGCTGCTCTTGAGAATGATGTTGCTTTTCAGATCACTGGGATTTCTCTGAAATGGGTACCACAAACCACCTTCTTCTCCCAGGCCTGTCTCGTGCATTGATTAATTAGTGATTTGATATCTACATCCTTCTTGTTCATGAAGCATCAAAAGAACTAAAAAAAAATTCTTCCTTACTCCGTGCATATTGTGTCATGGGAATACCTTCATGGTGGATAGAAGTGTCTAACATGGATAGGATTGAATAGCATTATAAAGAAAGCAAAACAAAACAAAAAAAAAAAAAAAACAACTTTAAGCTAATACACATTTCTAGATATTTTGAAATACCTATTAATTGGAAAAACTCTTTTAGCTGGGACTCTGAATCTTCTTGGATGACAATTTTTTAAAATGTTAAAGCATTTAAATTAATTTGACATTTTACAAATTACCATGGCTAAAAACCATGGCTGGACAGCCACAGCCAAGAGAAATATACATCTTACTAAAACTTCTTATTTGGGTACAAACTGACTCCATGACAGTACAACATTGTCTATGCATATGTCAGCTATCTTGTAAGCCAGCACTGTTCTCTTCCTGAACATTATAGCTCTCACTGGGTTTTCTTTCTCTACGACCAGTGACAAAAAAAAAAAAAAAAAAAAAAAAAACAGAAAAAAACAAAAAAAACCCAAAAAAACCAAACAAAAACAAAACCACAAAAACAATAACAAACCAAAACAAACAACAAACAAACAACAAACAAAAAACAAACAAACAAAGAACAAAACCACTGATTTGTTATTGTATTATCAAAGAAAATCAGAACAAGATGGATGCTCAAAATAGAAAACATAATTCTTCAAAAAAATTAACTTTTATATGAAACCTGCCATGAGTTATTTAGAAATCTAACAAAAGTAATGTATAGCTATTACTTAATCCTGTTTAACGAAGTGGCTACTAAATAT
>VKON01000197.1:23209-34699 GCA_009741485.1 Malurus cyaneus samueli
GCCATACTGGATGCAATACTTCTGAAAAAATAATCTTGACATGTTTGACATAAATTAGTCATATGAAAGGCATCATTGCTAAACTGTCTGAACATAAAACAAAGTTCACTTAATATTGCTGAATGAGCTGATGAGGTGAAAGTCCTCTAGGTGACCTTATTCCATCAGTAAATGCAACTAGGGAAAGACCAGGCAAAATGCAACACACATTTCAACCCAACAGGATGTAGAGGACTTGATATATGGTCTGGTGCTTCATTTTGGACATGGTGTAGTGGCTTTAAATTCAGAGGTAATAAGTTTAAATGATAAGGAAGAAATCCTCCGCTGTGAGGGTGGTGAGGTCCTGGAATAGGTTTTCCAGAGCAGCTGTGGCTGCCCCTGGATCCCTGGCAGTGTCCAAGGCCAGGCTGGACATTGGGGCTGGGAGCAGCCTGGGACAGTGGGAGGTGTCCCTGCCATGGCAGGGGTGGAAGAAGGTGGTGTTTAAGGTGCCTTCGAAACCAAATCATTCTATGCCTCTGTTTCTTTTCTTTTCTGAAAGTGCTTGCAAATCAATGGTAATTTTTCCACCTAGGACTTTTCACACTCTTTAATACTGAAATATGGGAATTGATGTGTATCAGTACATCTGTATTGATATACTTACTAAAGAAAATCTTTATTTTTGGCTGTGTGGCGATGATAATCTCATAGAAAAGCCTAAAAAGAACAAAGTTCCATTTCAAACCTGCAGTAAGAGACAGTGTAAAAGAGTGGCTGAATGAGTTCAGGATTATAAGTTTGACTATTTTAAGAATACTTTGAAAATTGAATGGTATCTCTTAAGTCTGTCCACCTGGACATTCAGAGCAAATTATTGACTCCTTCTCCAGGTTAATTTTACAATCAGGAGAAGGGGTAGATAGGGGCCATGTGCAGTACCTGTCTTGAGTCTCTCCTTTTGGAATCATTGGCTTGCTCTCTGAATGTGTTTTATTGACTACAGAAAGGATTTTAAAGCAAAAAGTTGTTTAAAAACTGCTTTAAACCTTCTCAAGTGTAGCAGTATAAGTTCCAACCTGGGTGTTTTAATATTGTATTCCTGATATGACAATACTGTAAGATAATTTGAAATACTGTAAGATAATGCTGTGAAATTGCACTTTTCAAGAGCCCAAAGAATGGGCCATTTGATTTTTTCAAAACCACTTAGAGACTGTTTTTGAAAAAGAATCATACATTCCACTTTTTAGCTCTGCCCTAATCCTAAAGAGAAGTTGCTATCTGCTGACCTCAGCCATGTTGGCTGATACTCAGCTCCTTTCAAATTTCTGCTGCCAGGAAATCAACTGGAAACATATATAAACCAAAATACTGGATAGTGTTTTCAGTGTATTAAATCTGTCTTATTTTATATATTTTCTTTTCTGAAGTAGCTTTTTTAATGTGTTTTAATTTATGTGTCCTTTCTACATTTTGTAGCCTACATTTCTAAAGTTTTGCTTCCCTTTTTTTTTTTTTTTTTTTTTTTCCCTTTTTCTTTTGAGGGTTATCACTTTAATTAGAGCTCATAAATACTGAAACTAAATGTAAGCAGCATCATCCAGCTTTTGGACCGAGTGGAAAAGCCGATTTACCACGCACACTGAGCAATATGTACCTCTGATCCATGTATTTAACACCAGAAATCATTTTATTTTCTGCAAAATACCAGGCGATGTTATTTTCACAGGAGGCTGTTACATAACAGCAGACAAGGCATATTCAGATAGCTAATGAAAGGAGTCGTGCACTAATTCTGTTCTTTCTCTGCAATAGCGAGGCTAACATCAGTTCTGGTCCAGAAAACATGTAGCTTCAGGCAAAACTTCAAGTTAATGTGCTCTTCAAAGAGTATTTAGGTTGTTTTTTACCAGCTAAAATTGTCTGTCCGTGTCTGACTCTGTAACTACACTCCAATGGAATCAGGAAAGAGGTCTCTCATGCATAGCTCTTTATGGCAAAACTTTCTTAAGACAGGATACTCAAAAGGCAGGGTTTAACCTTAGGACTAGGATAACTGACCTGTGTGACTCTCTAATGAAATTTAATTTTATTTTGTTTGTTTTCTATTTCTTGTACATGGTAGCAGGAGAGAATCCTTGAAGAGGTTTTTACAGTTTTTATAAAAAAGAGAATACAGCACTTTGGCCTTCCTCAAGAAGCACATTCTCATATGATTTGTCATGTCCAAGAGATTCACAAAAGGCATGACATGGCCTTAAAGGACAAATTGGAAAGGGCTCAGTTTGACTGACAAGAGGAAAGCAGCTTTTGTCTGTCTGACCCATGTCAAGTATGGACAACGAGCCAATGCAAAGGTCAGTGTGAACAACAGCCAGGGGGAATTCCAGCCTTCCAAAGACAAAGCACTGTGGCCAGCAGCTCTGAAGTCTGTACAGCCTGAAATGAATGAAACACTTTCTGAAACCCGATTTACACTTAGCAAATACTCAAAAGCCTAAGACGTTTCAGCACATTTTCTGAAAAATTTCTATTTTGAGTTTGCATCACTTATGGCACTTTAGGTCAAAATATCCTTACTAGCAAAATTATATGCTTAATTCTGTTCTGTGTGGCAGTCATATATCTTTTACAATGATCCTCATTCACAGAGATGGTTCATTAATACTCCCCACCCTGTGCTGATGCAGCTCTTGTGACTATAAAACCAAAATTTAAGTTCTGACCCATTTCTTCAAAGGCAATATGACCCAACATTCCCACAAATATATCCCAAATGCTTAGTCAACCTTTAAGACACCAATAACTCTTCTCTGAACTGCCTGGAGAAGGAGACTACTGGAAATCACTTTTCGTGGGATATGTGAACATGTTCATAGCAAAGAGTTGGATAAAAGAAAATGCAGAGAGAATATTTTTCTTTTTAAATTTTATGTGAAGAAAAAAATCAGTATGGGGAAATTCAGTTTTAATTATCTTTCAGATATCTTTATGCCAGGAAATGCAAATGTTCTTTGTACGTAGGGTCATGAAAATTGACTTAAACACGCAAGTCTATAAAAAGCAAAATACTCTCTGGTTAGCTTTCTTGACTCCAAAATTATCTGCTGTATGTCACCCACATTTGTTGCAATTCAGTGGTTGAATGAAATCTATTATTTCTTTATCATAACTTCTGTGCCTGTGTCATCTCAAAGACAAACTCAGTGAGGATCAGGTCCCCAATGTGTTTGATTCGGTGAAAGCGGATTGGGAGATATGACCTCTCCCTGGAAGTACTCAAGATTCAATTTCAGACATAGCGGACAAGTGTAACAAATAATATCCCCTTCTCATGATTTTATCTCTAATTATTTGCTTGCAGAGTGCAATGATTCACTGTGGACCCACACCTCAACAGTGAATTAATACTCCCACACCCGATGCTGGCTCAGCTCTTGTGTCTACAAGACCAGAATTAAAGTTCTGACCCATGTCTTCAAACACAATGCCATCCTACTCACACTTCAGAGGCTTCTTCAAGAAGGTGAATTTATTATGGGTTCTTTACAAAAGGAGATGTAATCCAAGTTACAGCCTAAGAGCTGTCCCGAAGTGAAGTAAATATAAATGCAATCTTTCTTTATTTCATTTTTAGGCTTATTTTCTTCATTTTCTTTTTCTGCCTTAGATTTTATCCAGAGAAATGTATATTGTATTCTTGAAGACCAGCATATAATAGCAGAGGAAATAGATATTCCTGAAAGAACTTATGGAGTTGAACTTTTTCCACAGCTTGTAAACAGCTTAAATATTGCATGGCGCGTAAAAAACTGAAAATGAGAAAAACAAAATCCCAATAAACTAAATTAACAAAAATCAAGAAGGGCAAGTTGGAACTGGTGACCTTAGCTGACCTACATTAGAGGGTAATTACTACACAATCAATAGTCCTTATGCATAACTATGGACATAAATGTTCAATGGAAAGTGATAAAGAATGGTGATCAATAAACATTACAGCCTAGCACGCAGTTGTCCAAGAAGTGGGGAGAAAAGTTATTACTTTTTTTTTACTTTGGCTTGCCAATATACCAGTCAGGATTCATCACAGTTTAGGGTTTGAGCAGTTTCCACAATACACAATATCACCATTCTTTTTTAAATTCTTCCTATAAAACTGACTTAAAATCACCTGGTTCCAACATGGCTGCTCAGTGATCAGCTTCACTGTAATTTCATTTTGTTGGACTATGAGCTGCCAGCATTCCTGAAGAGCACCCACAAATCTTGTATTGGTGCTTGTGAAAATAAACATGTTCCAGTGAGCTGCTTTTGAGATCAGAGTCCAATCAAAATATTGTTTCTTTGCCAGGACAATGGAAAAGAAATTAGTAAGGCCCTGGCTTGAAAGCTTTTGTGGAGATGTTGAAACTCCTGTTGATGTGGGATGTACAATTTTAGGGGTCTGAAACAAACTGTAGTAAAATACCTGATTAAGCTGAGGAAGTAACATTTTTTTTGAATCCAAGCAATCTTAAATTTGGCCCTTGACTAATACCCAATGGTATAAAATAAATTAATATTTCTCCCTGATCTCTCCTAGTGAATCAGTCATGATCAGTAACTCAGAGTTGCACTTAATCTTTCAGAAAATATTCCTGATTTTTAATTTTTGCAGTCTAATTTACATTCACTGAGAGACAGCAGTCAGTCAGCTATTGAACAAGAAATTAATTTACCACAGCTTCACACATATACACTCCTCCTCCTACAGACTAAGAACACTGATAAAAATTATCTCTGGGATATGTTTTCTATAGACAGCATATGAACTTTTGTACAGACAGTGTTTAGACATTCCTTGTGATCCTGGCTAGGATCCACTGCTAAATGTGTGATTTGTCAGATTCAAAAATAGAATCCAAAAGTATTCCCATGGAAGGATTATGATTTTGTCAGTTTAGAGCTGGATTAAGAAGTTCTTTCCCACAAAGATGACAGGTTTACTGTTCTAGAAATAAGGAAATCTGACCAATGGATCTTTTAAAAACCATTTCATGCACTTTTTCTCAAAAGAATCTTAGATGATTTTAAAGTAGATACACTTCTTTCAGTCAAGAGAATTTACACCCTTTTGATCCCCTCAAAAATTAATTTTAGGAAGAAGGTTACCAATTCAAATAGTTACCACAAATACTTCTATAAACAAAATTACAATTAGATCTCATCCCTTTGGATGCCTAGAGTATATTACCCTGATACTTTAGTGATACGATGAACATATTCCATATTCAAGTTGATGAGTGTTCCAAGAAATTCAGCAAAACTAGTTGCCCGCTATGGAATAACAGTTACAATGTTCCAGTTTCAAAGAAAGCAAAATAAATTTATCTTCTTCCCACCACTTTTCCTACACATTTTTCACTAACCAGCACGGCTGTTAAAGACTGCTTAGAACGGATTACAGAACTTGATTGTACTTGGATTTGAGAGCATGATAATACTTTTGATTGCCATCCTCCCCTTCCTTTGGCTTTCCCACGAGTAATTTGTTATTATGAAGTCAGTTTACATCTGGGCACGAAGCTCAGAGTGGCACAACCTCTGAATCATTTTACCCTCGGGTGGTGCTACGGTCTCTTCCACTGTGACGCACGTTGTCCAAATTGCTTGAACATGTTTATGCACAGCTAATGGATTGTGTTGCAAGGAATAACGTTTTGGCTACACATAAATCTGCTTTTAGGCCTCATTCCACTATAAATATGTGAGTGGCTTTTACACATGATTTGTTTGTAGCTCAACACAGTGCACAAATGGCAGGCAATGTTGTTGGTGACTGATAGCATCCTTATAGCATTAGATGTGGATGATGGTGGCCTTTGATTAAAACACATTAAATTTTCTGCCTTTGCTATTCCCTGGCCTGGGGTTGATTAAAGAAATTATTGTGTGCTTTCTTGGGTATGGATGCATGGCTAATTATTGACAGTTCTCCTTGGAACAACCATATTCATGAAGCTGTCTGACCTCAATTTGCAAACTTCAGTTCTTTGACTTTTGCTCAGTAAAACAAAATGCTGTCCTGCAAACCTGAAGAGTCTGCTCCCATGAGCAACCTCTGACAGCTTAGCCACTGAGTCTACTCTCTCCAGGTAAAAAATGGCAGAGATTTGTGTGGGTTACACACATTTGGTATTCTTTAAGCAGCTCTTCAAAGGCTCTGCTACACTCCAACAAAATATTCCTCCTTGTTTTCCACAAATCCCAAAGGCAAAATATTTCTAGGACCTGCAAGGTTTCTCCAGTGCAAAGGCTCAGTTCTGCTGGTGGAGAGGATGTGTCAATTGTGCAGATAAAACCCTTCTTGATTGAAAGGAACATATTTGCCTGAACCACGGCAGTATTCCCTGGAGCCAGTGAACAAATCATGGGACCTTTTCTTTTCTGATACAGCTGTGTTCTCCAGCCCTCACTGTGAAAGCTCATACTTCCAGCACTGAAATGTCTGTGACATTACATAAGGGCATGGCCTTCACTGTCTTTACTAATCTATCACTTAAAATTAAATTTCATATATCCACATATGCATATATTCACCCTGCCCTCCACATATGTGTGTTTTGTGTTTTATGCCTCAGTAGCATCTTGCAGATGCTCAGACAGGAAGGTTCTGCATGTTTTTAATGTAGACTTATAAAGTCAAGTAAAGATGATCTGACCATGCTCCAAGCAGTGTCGGACTCCTCATCAATAACAAAGTTCCTGATGTGGGTTTTATTCAGGAGCCAGGGCTGTGATCTCCTCTATTGGCCCTGACTGGTGCAGTGTGCTTCCCCTGCCCTTCTGTGACTCTGCAATTCCAGAGTGTTTTCATTTTCACTGGGACAACATTCCTCCCATCTGTCCACTTACTTAGTCATTAACAGAACATAATGGATATTTAGAACTTATATTAAATTGAGATCTTTAACGTAAAGGCCATTATTATCAATTGTGACAGTACCATGAGAAGTCATTATCTGTAATATGGCAATATCTGAAATGTGTGACACAAGGAAATGTGAGTCCCTTGATCTTTTATGAAGTAAAATCAACCTTCCCTTCCCTTTCCCACTTATCAGACACACGTGCCTGCTGCAGATGAGTGATGGGGAAAGCCCAAACATACAAATGATTAAAATGTTCTCTCTGCTTTCTTCTGTTGCCCTACTTAATTATTGCAATTGGATAATATTTTAGGAAGTATTCTGGCAACAGAAGAAAAGGAGAAGGTGATGGCTTTTGTGATATGTGACATAATGTGAAAACTGGCAAAGTGAAAGCAAATGCTTTTAGAGGCCAAATGTGCTATCTGTGCTAAGCACTTCGGCAATCACAACTTGCAGCATTAGTTTTGTTCTTTATTTTTCCAGGATTGCTGCTAAGGGATAAGCAGCACATTGTCTGATCACAATGTGTACTTAAACGTGATCTAACTTTGTTCTTTGCTTCATTGAAAAGAGTTATTTTTGATTTTGCATGCAATGAAATGATGCCCCCAATTCCTGTGTGCCCTCTCGCATCCCAGGAGCGGTCAGTCAAACAAGTCACGCTGCTGAAAGGGGTTAAATGTCCTCTGCACAACCATAATTCACCAAATATATCAGGCAATAAAATCCTGTGATAACTCACTTTTCATGACAAACCCTGTAATGAGAAGTGAAAATGGAAAAAATTCATCTATTCACTTGACATAGATTGTAACTAGAAAGAGAAAAACTAGCCCAGATTTAACTCATTCTTGCAATGACCACACAGCTGTAAAAAGACTTTTCTCCTTGGTTGCCTACTTGAGTTTTTTTACTTTATTTACCTTTTCTTTTTTTCTCTTGAATACCTTTCTAGAAGCATTTCTAGAGAACAATAACTAAAAATTAATAAAAAGAAACATTTGGAAGTGTCTACCCAGCTAATGCCTATTTCTGTTGACCAGAAGAGCAATCCAGAATTACACTGAATTTAAATGCATCATTGAACCACTGTCTAACAGTTATTCCCCCTTTAAAGAAACCTGACTTGTTATTTTAGAGTTTATAACTCACTAAATCCACATATGCTCAGCTGTCACAAACAGATAACTTCTCCCCGTTTTATGTAAATACTGTAGGTACAGAACACATGATACATTGAATAATGGCCTGCAAGGTAATGAGAAAATGAAGATATTAGTCACACTCATCTTTAAAAAATATTGTGCCATGATCCAAATGCCTATGGCCAGATCCTAATACTGGGTAGATGATGGAAATAAATAAGCTGGACATCAACAGATAGGAATAATGCAAATTTTTCATGTATTTGCGAGAAGCCATACAAAATGCTGTTGGAATGAAACTCTTTCTGACACCTTTGCTGTATACAACATTAAAATACTCTCACGGGGGCTCTTAAATGACTAGAGGGGCTTTTGCACCTTTTTGTCTATAAATGAGAAGGTTGAAATGCCTGACACACCTCAGGAGAACAGAGTGAAACAGTGTAGAGCATATCATAAAGATGTGTGGATGAAGAGGAGGCTCAGCTACATAAAATTATATGACAGCAGAAAACTTAGAAAATATTAAGACTATGGCATTTCTGACACATTTCTGGAAAGCTACATCATGTAGTATCAAAGTGACCTCTGCCCATCTTGTCACACCAAATTAGCTTGTGTTTTGTTACCATGCTTATTGACAGCAGGTTCTGTGATGGAGCATGGCATAGCATGGAGGACAGTAAGAAATAAAAAGATAACCTTTTGTGACACATATTGCAGTAAAACACCAATAATACATTTTGATCTCCTCAGAGGGTTGAAATGAATGCTTCCCTTTGTTGCACAGGAGCTCGTATTTACAGATTTCAGTCAAAATAGGTTTTCAAGGGAATGGCCAGGTATCCTGTTATATTGAATGAAAGTGAGATCCTCTTATATTGAGGATTATTTTCTCTCACAATCTATGCCATTCTGTTCTCTTGTATGGTGTGAGTAGTGAGTTCTATTCCCTGGCTTGTCCCTTTTCAGGACAGAATAGGAGTGATTTGGTATCTCCTGTGCTACGTGCAGGAAACTGAATGGAAACCACAGGAAATAGTGGTTCCACTCTCTGCAGATTTGGAGTGCTCAGAGGAGCTGAGCAATTCCCTCTCTGCCTTTCACACCCAGTTAAACAGCAATCTTTACCTGGGAAAGTGTACAGACACAAGCTCAAAGCAAATATAAAAAAAAAATAAACAAACCCACAACAAAGAGGAAAGAACACAAAAGGAATGGCAGGAGAAGAGTGGTGGCAAAGCAGCAATAAGGAGAATGAAAATGTGTGAAGACCTGTTAGTAGCAATGAAAAAGAATAACAGAAAAAATATGGTGGGAAAGCATGGGAAAATGTGGAAGCAGGCTGTTCAAACAAAAATGCTGATGTGGAAAGTAAAGATGGAAAAACAAGAGGAGTCACAGAGAACTGAAATATGCAGAAGAATTGCTGCAGCCGGAGGTTTGTACTTCAACTTCTACTTCATCATGTCTCTGTAACAGCAAATAATGCATTCTTTTTAATTTCTCTGCTTTTGACTATGAAACAGAACACTTGGAAAAAGCATTCTGTCTAAAATATTTCATTTATTACTAGATGAATTTTAGTCTAGATTTTCCTGACACAGTCTGCAAGAAACTGATTGTGGTTTCTTTCTTTCTTTTCTCATGTATGTCTGACTAAAATTTCCAACCTTGCACTGCATAAATTATTATTTAGTATCCCACCAACATTATATTTTTTTTGTTTGTTTCAGAACTTGAAGCCTACATTTTTTTTCCATAAGTCTTACGTGGCCCCAAAGAAGACATTTCTGAAAAGTCCGATCATTTGCTCAAGTAATGATATAGCTTCTGTTATCTGATATATTTTTGCAATTTTTGTTTGACCAATTAAGTTTATTTAAGGTTATTACAGACAGGAATTTATGCAAATACGAGTGGTGGAAAGAACACAATGAATGAAACAATTTTCACTCTTAAAAGGCAAACAGAAAACAACCAGTAACTGAGATACTTAGTATGTTAAAAAATCACTTTAACCTAAAGAGAGTTTGAATGGACTCCTATTAAAAAAAAAACAAAAAACAAAAAACAAAAACAAAACAAAAAAAAAAAAAAAAAAAAAAATGAGGACTAGCACATGCAGAAAAATTCACTTTTGACCAGAAGCTGCTTGAGGAACAGATTTGTCCTGGAAGCAAGGTCATTGTTTTGCTGATGTCCCTGGGCTGTGCTGGTGGGCACAGTCAGAGAGCGTGGTCTGCCTCACAAGGTCACATCATGGCTCTGCCATCAGGAGAAGCAACTGACAATGTCTGATATAAAAACTCATGTCTTGCAACCCAGAAACACCAGCCCCAGACCCTTGTAGTTATCTCCAGAGCTGGAAAGAGTACAGCACTACCAACACGGTTCTGAGAACAGGGTAGTTAAGCAAGACTAATTAGTGCTTTGAGCAGTGTCTTACAGAAGAGACTAAATTCTTTCTGGCCTACAAATCATCCCTGCACTTCTCATCTGTAAAATTCCTGTTATTTTATGCGAGGGTTGGGATCTCTATATTATGCCGTGGAGAGATGCACAGTATCCTTGCTATAATTCTTCTTTTTTTTTTTTTTCTTTCTATCAGTACTTAAATAAATGAAGAAAGAATTAATTTAAAATTGTGTATCTACGTATTTTACAATATATGTACACTTAGCATTATCTTCTGTATATTCTTCAGGCAAGTTTCCAAGCTGTATTAACAAAACTGTCATCTAATATATAAACATTTTCAGATGTTCTTTCATATTTGCAGCATGAGTCAAACTATTCATCAAACCAAAAATGGATCCCTTTCATTTCAACAGAATTGGCATTCATTTCTTTTTAATGGACTGGCTGAGAAACCCATGTAATCATTTTTAGGAAATGGATTTTTTGTGAATTGTTTTCTACTAAGGTTTTGGTTTCAGGTAAAAGATTTATTCATGTGATATTTTTTCTTTGCTGAAAGACTTTTTTATTAATTAATTAGCATAATTATAATTAATATAACCAAGGCAGAGACACCCGCAAATCATTGTTTCTCCAATTATGAATTAGTTATGATTTGAAAATATATTCACCTTTGCTTTCTGGACTCTGTAATTCTTCATAAAGGAAACAAAGCCATGCTGTTAAACCGTAATAAATTCGGTCCATGAATTTTGCCATGCTATCACTTTAGTTTATAATTTTATTTTTTGTTTTGTAATCAATCTTCTCTACACGAGCAAGTGACGATGGCAAAAAAAATCAGTCACTGAGAAAAAATATCCCATTGAGAAGCAGAGCACATATTTGGTGTCACTTTCCCTTAGAGCAAGGCTCTTTCATTTTGCATTTTAAAGCAAGATGATGTGGACTATTACAAGTGCTCACTTCGAAGGCGAAATAAATAGTTCTAAACCTGCATCATTTCTAAACAGTATCACAACACA
>VKON01000197.1:34724-47483 GCA_009741485.1 Malurus cyaneus samueli
TGTGTTTTTCTTTTTTTCTCTTGAATACCTTTCTAGAAGCATTTCTAGAGAACAATAACTAAAAATTAATAAAAAGAAACATTTGGAAGTGTCTACCCAGCTAATGCCTATTTCTGTTGACCAGAAGAGCAATCCAGAATTACACTGAATTTAATGCATCATTGAACCACTGTCTAACAGTTATTCCCCCTTTAAAGAAACCTGACTTGTTATTTTAGAGTTTATAACTCACTAAATCCACATATGCTCAGCTGTCACAAACAGATAACTTCTCCCCGTTTTATGTAATACTGTAGGTACAGAACACATGATACATTGAATAATGGCCTGCAGTAATGAGAAAATGAAGATATTAGTCACACTCATCTTTAAAAATATTGTGCCATGATCCAAATGCCTATGGCCAGATCCTAATACTGGGTAGATGATGGAAATAAATAAGCTGGACATCAACAGATAGGAATAATGCAAATTTTCATGTATTTGCGAGAAGCCATACAAAATGCTGTTGGAATGAAACTCTTTCTGACACCTTTGCTGTATACAACATTAAAATACTCTCACGGGGGGCTCTTAAATGACTAGAGGGGCTTTTGCACCTTTTTGTCTATAAATGAGAAGGTTGAAATGCCTGACACACCTCAGGAGAACAGAGTGAAACAGTGTAGAGCATATCATAAAGATGTGTGGATGAAGAGGAGGCTCAGCTACATAAAATTATATGACAGCAGAAAACTTAGAAAATATTAAGACTATGGCATTTCTGACACATTTCTGGAAAGCTACATCATGTAGTATCAAAGTGACCTCTGCCCATCTTGTCACACCAAATTAGCTTGTGTTTTGTTACCATGCTTATTGACAGCAGGTTCTGTGATGGAGCATGGCATAGCATGGAGGACAGTAAGAAATAAAAAGATAACCTTTTGTGACACATATTGCAGTAAAACACCAATAATACATTTTGATCTCCTCAGAGGGTTGAAATGAATGCTTCCCTTTGTTGCACAGGAGCTCGTATTTACAGATTTCAGTCAAAATGGTTTTCAAGGGAATGGCCAGGTATCCTGTTATATTGAATGAAAGTGAGATCCTCTTATATTGAGGATTATTTTCTCTCACAATCTATGCCATTCTGTTCTCTTGTATGGTGTGAGTAGTGAGTTCTATTCCCTGGCTTGTCCCTTTTCAGGACAGAATAGGAGTGATTTGGTATCTCCTGTGCTACGTGCAGGAAACTGAATGGAAACCACAGGAAATAGTGGTTCCACTCTCTGCAGATTTGGAGTGCTCAGAGGGAGCAGCATTCCCTCTCTGCCTTTCACACCCAGTTAAACAGCATCTTTACCTGGGAAAGTGTACAGACACAAGCAAAATAAAAAAAAAAAAATAACAAAACCACAAACAAAGAGGAAAGAACACAAAGGAATGGCAGGAGAAGAGTGGTGGCAAAGCAGCAATGAAGGAGAATGAAAATGTGTGAAGACCTGTTAGTAGCAATGAAAAAGAATAACAGAAAAAATGGTGGGAAAGCATGGGAAAATGTGGAAGCAGGCTGTTCAACAAAAATGCTGATGTGGAAAGTAAAGATGGAAAAACAAGAGGAGTCAAAGAACTGAAATATGCAGAAGAATTGCTGCAGCCGGAGGTTTGTACTTCAACTTCTACTTCATCATGTCTCTGTAACAGCAAATAATGCATTCTTTTTAATTTCTCTGCTTTTGACTATGAAACAGAACACTTGGAAAAAGCATTCTGTCATAAAATATTTCATTTTTACTAGATGAATTTTAGTCTAGATTTTCCTGACACAGTCTGCAAGAAACTGATTGTGGTTTCTTTCTTTCTTTTCTCATGTATGTCTGACTAAATTTCCAACCTTGCACTGCATAAATTATATTTAGTATCCCACCAACATTATATTTTTTTTGTTTGTTTCTGAGAAACTTGAAGCCTACATTTTTTTTCCATAAGTCTTCGTGGCCCCAAAGAAGACATTTCTGAAAAGTCCGATCATTTGCTCAAGTAATGATATAGCTTCTGTTATCTGATATATTTTTGCAATTTTTGTTTGACCAATTAAGTTTATTTAAGGTTATTACAGACAGGAATTTATGCAAATACGAGTGGTGGAAAGAACACAATGAATGAGAAAGAACATTTTTCACTCCTTAAAAGGCAAACAGAAAACAACCAGTTAACTGAGATACTTAGTATGTTAAAAATCACTTACCTAAAGAGAGTTTGAATGGATCCTATTAAAAAAAAAACAAAAAACAAAAAACAAAAAACAAAAACAAAAAAACAAAAAAAAAAAAAAAATGAGGACTAGCACATGCAGAAAAATTCACTTTTGACCAGAAGCTGCTTGAGGAACAGATTTGTCCTGGAAGCAAGGTCATTGTTTTGCTGATGTCCCTGGGCTGTGCTGGTGGGCACAGTCAGAGAGCGTGGTTCTGCTCACAAGGTCACATCATGGCTCTGCCATCAGGAGAAGCAACTGACAATGTCTGATATAAAACTCATGTCTTGCAACCCAGAGAAACACCAGCCCCAGACCCTTGTAGTTATCTCCAGAGCTGGAAAGAGTACAGCACTACCAACACGGTTCTGAGAACAGGGTAGTTAAGCAAGACTAATTAGTGCTTTGAGCAGTGTCTTACAGAAGAGACTAAATTCTTTCTGGCCTACAAATCATCCCTGCACTTCTCATCTGTAAAATTCCTGTTATTTTATGCGAGGGTTGGATCTCTATTTATGCCGTGGAGAGATGCACAGTATCCTTGCTATTACATTGTTCTCTTTTTTTTTTTCTTTCTATCAGTACTTAAATAAATGAAGAAAGAATTAATTTAAATTGTGTTATCTACGTATTTTACAATATATGTACACTTAGCATTTCTTCTGTATATTCTTCAGGCAAGTTTCCAAGCTGTATTAACAAAACTGTCATCTAATATATAAACATTTTCAGATGTTCTTTTCATATTTGCAGCATGAGTCAAATATTCATCAAACCAAAAATGGATCCCTTTTCATTCAACAGAATTGGCATTCATTCTTTTTAATGGACTGGCTGAGAACCCATGTAATCATTTTAGGAAATGGATTTTTTGTGAATTGTTTTCTACTAAGGTTTGGTTTCAGGTAAAAGATTTTTCATGTGATATTTTTTCTTGCTGAAAGACTTTTTATTTAATTAATTAGCATTTAATTATAATTAATATAACCAGGCAGAGACACCCGCAAATCATTGTTTCTCCAATTATGGAATTAGTTATGATTTGAAAATATTTCACCTTTGCTTTCTGGACTCTGTAATTCTTCATAAAGGAAACAAAGCCATGCTGTTAAACCGTAATAATTCGGTCCAGAATTTTGCCATGCTATCACTTTAGTTTTATAATTTTATTTTGTTTTGTAATCAATCTTCTTACACGAGCAGTGACGATGGGCAAAAAAAATCAGTCACTGAGAAAAAATATCCCATTGAGAAGCAGAGCACATATTTGGTGTCACTTTCCCTTAGAGCAAGGCTCTTTCATTTTGCATTTTAAAGCAAGATGATGTGGACTATTACAAGTGCTCACTTCGAAGGCGAAATAAATAGTTCTAAACCTGCATCATTTCTAAACAGTATCACAAGTGCTAAGGTAGATCTCCACCACATTTTTACCTAAAAAGTCAGGCCTTCTCACAGCTTTGCTTTTCAATTTGAAGAATCACGGTTTGGGTACCATTGGCTTCAGACTGGCAGAGGGCAGGGTCAGATGAGTTATTAGGAAGAAATTCTTCCCTGTGAGGTGGGGGAGGCCCCTGGCACGGGTGCCCGAGCAGCTGTGGCTGCCCCTGGATCCCTGGCAGTGTCCAAGGCCAGGCTGGACAGGTTGGAGCACCCTGGGACAGTGGAAGGTGTCCCTGCCCATGGCGGGGGGATGGGTGAAATGACCTTTAAGATCTCTTCCATCCCAAGCCATTCCAGGATTCTGTGTATAGGATTAATTGGTAACTCCTTCTTAGCTCAGTTCCACTGCAAGGACTGTGTGTTTGAAAAAATACACTGAGTTAAAAGCATCCAGAAGGAAATAAACCCATGTTGAATGAAAGAACTGGAGAACAGCCAATCTCTTCAACTTTTAATAATTAAACCTTGCTGCAAGCGCATTTTCTGGCCCCAGACAAAACCCAGGGTTTTTATTGCCCTAGGCCCTTTAAGCACATGTAATATGTTAAGATCTGCATGTTTTAATTATCATTAAGTTGTTTAACATGTCGTGAAATAAAGAATTGTTGTGTATTTGAAGTCGTGAGAGAGGGGTGGGGGAAAAAAATAATTTCTCTTGTCTGCTGAGCAGGTGAGAAGGTAGAAATGGGACTATAACAACCCTAAACAGTTAACCAAAATATCACTGTTTTTCTGGAGATAATTCTATCTATGGTGATAATTCTAATGAAAAAAACATTCTTTTCATTAATTTTTATCTCTACCTCTTTTCTTCAAAATCCCTTTACAATAATCTCTTCCTTTAGATACAGCAGAATAGTTTCCTCAGTTATTCTTTTCCTTGTTTCTTCCATATTAGAATAACAAAGCAGAACTATTGCCTGCCTTGAGCTGCAAAAATGGGGCTGAGAGGATAGGGATGGAGAGGCCCTGTGGGCACAGTGATTTTTGAAAACACAATTTAGTTCTGAGGTTCACGTTTTGCATCATTAAGAACTGGTGCTTGGGTGGCATTATCTAATCAATGTCTCTGTCTTAAATGTAATTAGTCTTAGGACTGAAAGAAGGAAACTAAAGTCATCATAAAAGTCAATCATCCAAGATATAATTTTTTGTAAAACTACTTTTCAATTGTTTTCCTTCTATATGAAGGTTTTAGATAAAGCTTGATAAGACACTTCAGGTGCTTCAGGAGCTCATTATATTTTTTTTTTTGAAAGAGTAGTTTCCCTTTTGTATGTTTTAGCAATAAAGTGACCATGAAAGTTGTCAGGTTGACAAAACTGGAATCTGATTATCTTCTTTCCATGGTAATCTCACATTGGCTGTCATTACACCAAAGGCAGTGAAGCGTGTCCAAGAATCACTGAGAAGAAGTAACGACCTCTAATTTTTGTTTGCCAGTATGCCAAATCCAGTGGAATTTTGTCCTGCTCCTAAAGTCTTTCAAAGTGCTGCAAGGCAGTGAGTGTCTGTGTGAAATATCTTCACTATTTATCAAAAAGATTATTTGCTCTTTTTTCAGAGTTTATCCCTCTCTTTGTTTACAAGGCTCTGTCTTCTTTAGTTTTTTGGGGACAAAAGATACATTGGAAGGTTGACTTCTATTTCAGCAAAGGACCTTCTCTATTAAATACATGGCTTATATATAAATAAATTGATACAGTAACCTATTTTAATATATTCACTGTATATTTTACTTTAAATATATTAGAGAAATATTATTTTTGGATTCCAATATAATTTCCAAGTAGATGTTGTTTTTTTTTTTTTTTTCCAGCAAAATTCTATTCATGGAAAATCCAGTTTCTAAAAAACACTATAAATTGAATTATTTTCACTTTCATGGTATTATCATACTGTTTCATTTGGGTTAATGAAGCATTGTTAGATTCTTTCCTGTGATATTACATACTACATGGTCTCAAAGTGCCCTATTTTTTTTTTTTTTTTTTTTTTTTTTTTTTTTTTTTTTTTTAATTTATGTTTTTGGACTCACTGGTGTGCAATTTCATTTTTTTCAACCCTCTTTATTTGGATATATTTCACACAGGCATGGGCATTGTACCACTTTTATAATCGTCCTGGTTTCAGCTAGCATAAAGTTAAATTTCTTCTTAATAGATGGTACAATGGCATACTTTATTATTATTATTTTAATGTTATTCATATAGTTGTTTCAATTCTTAAACTGCTCTTATCTCAACCCACGAGGCTGAACTTTTCATTTATATCTTCTCCACTGAGCGGATGGGATGGGATGTGGTGATGACAGGGTTCTTAGGTGCTGGCTGGCATTAAACCAGGACAGTCACACACAGCTACCAGCTCACCAAAACGGGTGACATCTCATCCAATTTCCACTGTACACAGAAGAAAAGGTCTCAGCTACTGCAGCAGCTGATGAGGATTAATGTTTAATTTAAAAAAAAAAAAACCCTGCATTTATCAAAGCTCCTTGAAAGGACATTGTGAATTTCAGCGTAACCTGAGATGGTGGAAAAAGCATCTGATCACAAAAGGCACCGTAGATCATGGCATAATTAACTGATTGTTGTAACATACTTGGGCTTGACTCAGAAGCTTTTTACTGTCAGACACTGGGTGTGATGAAAGTCAGCGGAATTCCTTAGATGTTGCTTTGATGAGCTTTCTGTCAAGTTCATAATATTTTACAGTGGTTTGAAATTGTGTGATTCAGTCATAGCATATAAGCTGACAGAAATCTTTACTTCCAAATAGAATTTCCAAGAAGCAAATGTTTCGTTTTTGGTAAAAGCTGTTCAGGGTCGGAAAACACAATTTATCCATAGTTATCATAACTATAATTATTTTCACTTTCTGATGGAAAGTTTGTGTAATTGATAGTGTGAGGAGTTGAACAGTTTAAAAAAGAAATCTAACAGTGGAATAGTAAAATTAAAAAAAAAAAATCTAGCCTCAGGTTAGAAATATTTCCAGCTTCATATCCTACCCATTCCATAGGTGAGGCAGCAGAGTATCAAATAAACATATTGTCAGGACATGGAGAACTATTAACAAGCCAAGCAGGGCAACACTAGGTTATAGGGTTTAGTAGCTTTTGTTGACATGTGTCTCTCCGAGCCTTTTTACTATTTGCCTGCCTTCTTTCACCAGGAAGACACAACTCAGTGTTTTAATCTGGCGGTCACTTCTCCCAGATGTCCTTTTGTCTTCCAAACATCTGCAGTTCCAAGAAATCCAGTCATGTGCCCGTGTAGGTGGAAAGATAGCAGGAGTGGTTTAATGGGATTTTCAATTTGCTTTTCAATTTTTGCTTTTTCCACCTTAGGAATTTAAATAATTGAAAAAAAAAAGTTTTGTGAATTACAATTCCCATTGAAGCCCCCCCTGGATTATTTAAAAACATTTAAATTTTTTCAGTTTAATTAATTTGGACTCTTTTTCCTTATCACAGATTGTAGTAATTGGAACTTTTCTTTTGCACTCTCATATGCTGATTACATTTCTAAGAGGAGGAAAACCTCTTTATTTCACATTCTTTCCTGCTCTTTTCCACTATTCTGTTTTTTATTTTTTTTTTTTTTTCAAAGAGGAGAAGAGATTGGCATATCTGCCTGACATTCAGAATAGCTCAACCGTGAATAATCATTACCATATAAGGCAAATGTCTCAGACTTATTCATCGAAATATATGAGCAGCTATTTTAAAAATGTCCTGTTCAGGAGAAATGTGCTGTTGCTTGATTTCTGAGTGATCAAGGGAAATTACAGGTGTCACCCAAGAATGCAGTTTTTGCGTTTTACTTTTGCACTGATTAGTCGAGTCTAATTTTCTGCCGGAATATAATTGTACTTGACACAATGTTGGTTAAATAAATGAAGAGCAAGAAGATGACATCATTTGGTTGACTGATGGTGCACAGAGGGCTGCAGGGTAAATGTTGAGAGGTATCTCGATACTTCACATACTTTTCAAAAATGGCAAAATGCACAAAATTACACTGACGTCAATACAGCAGGTCTCGGTAACAATATCTAAACTACTGTACAGGTGGAAAGGAATTCAAAAAGCACTTTTGCCACTGTGTTTTCTGTAAACATTGGTGTGCATGCCATGCTGCATACTCTGATTAGGATTGTCTCTGTCTTAGCTAACTCAGTCAGCCTGCGCTCCAATGTGAGGTCTGGATCATGAGTCTATATGGAAAAGGAAAAAGTTGAGTGATGATAAACCAGTGAGATCTCAGACACCGATATAAGGACAGGCAAGCTGAAAAATACGAGTGTAAAAGCTAAATATTTGAGGACAGCTGAGAAGGCGTACAACATTGGATTAGATGAGGAACCGGTGGCTAGTGTGATAACAGATAAGTAGGAAACACACAAGCGAACAAAGCACTAGGTTGGATGCAGATTCTAAGATTAGGAGAAAGGATCTGCCTGTGAAGGACGAAGTTAGCATGAACGGCAACTGGTAGGCGTCATGTCCGAGGATCATGTGGTACTGCTCCATTGCTTATGAGGTCAAACCAGGGGATGGAGCTTTGAGCACAACGTGCTTTCAATGGTGTCCGAGAATGTCCTGCTGTCCCACATACGGAGTACGAGCGTGGAGCATCTTTAAAGGTCCTTCCAACTCCGAGCTATCCATTCCCATGATTTTGTACAAGGAGAGAGACGAATAGGGTGGCTCTTTAAGATTGCTCTTGCACAACTGCTCTCTGAATGATAATCAGCAGATGACTCTTCAATGTGGAAACATTCAGGTGGGAAAACGCCGCTAGACACATTGCAATGACGCTTCTGAACATCGACAAAGTATAAACCCCAAAATAAAACCCCTAAGAAATCAGGAATCGGACGTCCACTGCTGTTTCTTACCTGATACAGGTGTCTCATACTTTGCAACTCGATAGCCCACGTCATGTGCAGAAGCCCCAGGTATCTTTCTGGGCCAGGGCTGGACCAAATCTCTGTCTGTTGCCCAAGCTTGAGATTCCTGCCCACCAGCAATACCACTGCCTGATGTAAGCTCAGCAATTGGCAAGCCAAACAGCGAGGACACTGCGCTTCAGGAGAGAATTTGTATCCTTATACTATTATGGAAAAACAATGTTTACAGCAGCCCACATTGAAGGCAGATGAATGTTTTAAGACTTAGTTAAGTGAACATGAGTGGTTTTGTGTCTCTTCTTTAATTGTTCTTTTTACACATTCAACAACGAAATTGTTGACCATCACTCATGCTGGATCCAAGCGGAGGAAAAGTTTGAATGACAGACTCTGTGAGAAGATACAGCATCTGATGATAAAAAGATGAAACTACACGTTGAAAGAATGTCCACAGACAAAGTATCGCGGAGGTAACCAGTAGTGGGCTAGAATATTTGAGCTTAAAATATAAGTCATGATGATTCTGGATTTATTTGCGGGAAATTAAACCCTAATAGGAAAAATGAAAGAAAAAATATGAACAAACCAAAACACCCACAAATCACTGTCAATCTTGTAGATTAGTAAGATACTCGGTCATTGAAAGTCTTCCTAGCTGCTCTTGCCCTAGAGGTAAGGATCCTTTTTTGTAGAAATTATCGTGGTAAAACTTCACTTTTGTCTGTAGCAATTATGTGGGTAAAAGCCCAAAGCGTTCGCATACTGTGATTTACATCAAGTAATTGTTTTATTATCGTATGTTTCAGCAAAGATTAATGATACAACATGAATCCCTCCAGATTACCCAGCCAGAAAAACTTTTTCTGTCAGTTAATAATAATATGAAATATTATAATAATAATAAATAATAACCATAAATAATAACCATACAATAATACCGAACTGAATAATTAATTATAATATAAGTAATATAAGTGTTTATCTTTTCAAAGTTTTCCTTTTTCAATTGATTCAATTGTAGTTTTATATTTGTTGAATATTTGTTGAATCTAGTATATTGCACATTTTTTTATTTTGTGTGATTATTTCCATTCAGAAAGACTAGTATCATGATTCTCCCTAAAATTTGGCAACTCATTTGAGAATTATAAGAGTGAATTAAATAACAGATTATCTTATTTTCCCACATCTAGAATGCGCCACCAATATGCCTCTACGGAACCACAATGACAAAATGAATTACACAGATATCCTCTTCAGTCTATAAAGAAAAATCACCCAATCACCATTAAATAAACCAGACAACAACAAACATAGAAATGTATTCATGTTAACTATTAATACATTGATGGAAGATTATGCTAGCTTACAGAAGTTTTGCAAATTAAGATTTGGAATAATCAGGATAAGACAATAATATTTCTAATATTCTCAGGTAATTTTGAGCAGAAAGTCAACTGTTCTTGGAGCACAGGTCAGTTGGCCGTGTTATTATTTTTCATTTCAAGTATTACAAGTGAATGGGGAACAACAATAAAGAACCAAAAAACAAAAAAAAAGCAAGAACCATAAAATGGAGTCCAGACACGGCATGCAGCATTCCTCTGATGTCCTGGATGGGAAAAACTGGTGGTAGACACAATGATAATAATCAACGAACCAATTACTTTTACTCTGAATTTTGAGCCAAAAACTAAAACCTTTGAGAGTCTTAAACAATCTACAGTTTTCCTCAAAAAGTATACTCATTGAATCGTTATAAATGATCTTCGGCTCCTATCATATTATAATTTTTATATCTGTTTAAATTAACTTCTTTTGTAGTAAGTAACACATCTCCTAAATGTTCACACAGGAAGGTAACATGAAATCTCTTAATGAGGCTCCTGGCCGCTTATGCTTTTAATGTGTGAATCCTTAATTCGATCGACAGAGGTTTATTGGCAAATTAAAGGAAAAAAGGAAATCAGAAATGAGTTCTTCTATGAAATGCAAATTGCTTAAGCAACAAAGATACAATCTTATCATAGTAAGTCATGGAATCAGCGAGAAAATTATCCAGACGTTTGAAATGGACCGGAATCAGAAGTCACTGAGTCCAAACTAAGTACTGGCCCTATGTCCAAGCATACAGCCTCAGCAATGCAATTTTGGAAAATAAAACAACCTTATTACCCCCTGCAATTTATTTCTTGCTTGGCTTTCATCATCCAGTTGCGTGCTTTAATTGGCCACACACATCTTTCTACTTTGCTGTGGCAGGGCAATCTCTGTGCTTCACACTTACGATTCTCACGGAGCCTTGATTACCATAACTGAAAGATCCACATTCCTTTATGCATCGCAAGAACATAGCTGCAATCAATATAATGACTTCTGCTCAGCAATTGCAGCTGTTACATTGTTATGGCTGACTTCCTAACATCTTTGGAAATTGTAATGCGCCTGTGCCCTCAGAGGTGGTCCACAGCACCTTCAAAGGCTTTTCCAGGGAAATTACTCACAGCTCCTGGATGAAGACAGGCCTGAACCTTTTTGACAAACTTGGAAAGAGAATATTCGAGACAACTGTTGTTCTTATGAGTTATTGTAAAATGTCACTTTAGTCAACACCATTTGGCGAACCATATTCAACTTTTTTTTGCTATGAATTATTTTTTATATATAAACTTATATATTCTTGCAATAATAACAGGAACCTTCTCCCCAGTCTCTCTCTCACAATACAGACAACATATTAGCCAAAGATATACTTAAAAACCACTTTTGGCCTGCTAGGGTCTAATCTCATTTAATTTTGAATTTTTGATGTACATGGGTCCAATTTCTTCTGATTCAGAGGGATATTTCACTTTGGCGATTCATTCTAAGTTTCACGTTATTAGGCAACCTCAATTCAACTATCCACTCATTAAACTCCTGCAATCTAAATCCTTGCCATTTCTCAATTTACTAAGACATACATCCTATTAAAATAAAGAGTAAGGTGCGAACCAGATGCTACAGAAGTGGTGGATCCCAGTCATGCTTTTTGTCCTTTTTTTTTTTCAATTATCTAGTATTAATTATTAGCAACTACATGTAATTTTGCATTATATTAGAAACAGTATTTTTGTACTGTTTATTTTATTTTTTTTAAGATATGAAAAAAGATGGCTTCCATCAATTTTCCTCCATTTGTTTCTTGAGAACAGATCCTCATTATTGAATCAAACAGGAATATCTCCTTTTCCTCCTCAGCCCCAAGTGATCCCTGTCACTTCTTTTTGAACCTGGGCAAATGCCAAACTTTCCCTACCTCTTTTAGCCAGCTAGGTTTCTATTTTCACTGAGCATTGTTCTGATAATCTAGTTAAATCTATATTTCAGATGGCAAAGCCTGGCAGAGGCACTATGGACACAGAAGGAGTACAATTATTTAATTTCTCACTGCTGAAGGCTTGCACTTCTTTTTCCAGATGCTAACAAGATTTTTCAAGTAACTTTATCCACAGCTGAATCTCAAGGATTTTTCTGTCCAAGACATAAGTGGTGACCCATTGAGTGTACAATCATCTGTAACAGCTGTGCTTCAAAGGCTTCACGGCCCATCTCACCTGCTAAATGTGAAAGATTTAACTACCTGTTAAACAAACTTGTGCAGTTTCTGATGGGCCACGCACAGGGTTCAGTGGGGAAATCAGGGACAGGCTTTTAGAGCCGGAACTCATGTTCCCATTTCACACTTGTGATGCAGTAAACTTTAGCATGAAGCCATCAAATGTCATGCTCTGATGTGTGAGAGTTTTTCTTTTAACTCAGATTGCCCTGAACCTGCTGTTTTAGCCTATGACAACACTTTCTCAGATATCCAAAATCTCTGACCTTATACCCAAGGAGTTTATGACACAGATGAATAATTTCTGAAATATTATAAGTCTGAATAACGACTATGGTTGATAATTCGAACTCTTAAATGCAATAAGGATTTTTAAACCACCTCTAAGTTTCTCCCCAGGTACCGCAAACCTTATCCAAAAGTGCCTCAATGTCAAGAATAACATTTTTGAGGATCTAAAATTGAAATCTCTTGTTGCATTCCAAGACCAAGATTATTTCTCCTTAAACTACCCTTTCTAAGATAAAAAAATAAAAGAGAATCTACTTTAAAAATCAAA
>VKON01000197.1:55867-69425 GCA_009741485.1 Malurus cyaneus samueli
TAGACATGAAGTTGTAAACTTTTTTTTTTTCCAGCTTTTACCCTTCTAATTCTCTCCATGATCCTGCTGGTTGTGGAGTGAACCAGGGGCTGAGAGGGGCTGGGATGTTGAGTGGGGTTAAACCACAACAGTTGGCTGAACCACAGCCTTGTGAAATTGTGCAGCTCCTCACCACTGATTCCTGGTTTCCCTGCCCTCACAGAGCATCCAGCCTTTGCAGCTGCCTAGACCAGCGCTGGTTTTTACACTGAAGTCACTGGTGTATGTAATGAGCTTTCATTTACTTCAATAACAAGAATTAGTTCATGGGTGAATACTTTCCTTGCTTGTAGAAAACTTATTACCTGAATTCTCATCAGCTTAGAAAATGAGGGGAATCGGCTCCTAATCTCCACCGTGAGACTTCTCAAAATGAGAGAGGAGTCTGGCAGGACAGCATCTCCCTAAGTCCCAGCAGTGGGGACATGCCTGTCTGCTCCTGCTCCAGCTCCTGCTTATGGCCCTCTTACTGGGGAAATAAAAAGAAGCAGAATCAGAAGCTTGTGAGTGATGCAATCCACTAAGCAGCAAGAATTGTAAATTAGGATGAGCCAGGATGCTTTGTAATAGCCCTGGAGTAAATTGATGAACAGTTTCAAATATAAACTGAATTCTTATCCTCATGAAGATTTGGAATAATAGAAAGATTAATGGAATGAAAATCATGGTCACTGGCCAATCACAATGAGAAACAGATAAATTTGGTGAAAATTCAACTGCTGACAACTGTTGTGAAAAAATGCTATTTCTTGTGAAAGTTTTGTATGAAGTAAGTTTACATGCACAGTTGAAGCAACAATTAAACTAGAAAGACAGGCTCTGTTAGTTCTTGGGGATGGGGCAGGGACCTTTGCAGAATTCTTCCTTTAGCAAACAGTTCCTTTGGGCCGAAAGTCACCAAGTCAAACTATTTTGTTTACTAAACCCAAGTAATTTGCAGAACATAATTTGTTTCCCAAATATCAGTCCCCCTCTGCAATTAATACCACCAAAAGGAAAGAGCCAGAGTAGATGGGTATTCAGCACACAGCAAGGAATGATTTTTACATAGGGCAGATGATTGCACAGAACATTTGTTGCTGCTCTTGAGGGTTTGGGTGACTAGATAAAATTTATGAACTGGATGATAGATTTCTTAGGTTTGGCAGATGAGGGGAGTCCTACCCATGAGGGTATTCTTCTAATTCTACCTTTTATGTTGGTGTTGATGTACTAATGTGACAAATTCCAGCTCTTGCCCCACCTTTTTTTTTCCATATGACTGAAGTTCTCAGTTAAGAATAAAGTTGAATTCAAGCAGCTTGTGCGTGAAGTGAATTTTCTTTCTCTCAGGACCGGTGTCAAATTTGTGCTCAGAATATAACTATATCCATCCACTGCTTCTGCCTGGTAATTAGTAGTTTTATAGAGATCATTTTTACAGTCATGTTCTTCCATTATGAGATACATGGAATACAAATTTGCTTAACATTATTTACACCATAAAATAAATGCGGGGAGCTAGTGTCATTGCTCCTCACAATCCAACCACATTTTGCATTGCAATCTAGAAGAAAATTGTAACTGCTTCTTCGAAGGATATTTTTTTATTGGAAAACAAATGACAATATCATTCCAATGACAATGCATCAGCTAATATTCATCTATACTAAAACAACGCCAGCCCAAATAATTTTGGTTTCAGACAATCGACTCTGTACTATTAGCCATAGGATAATTAGAACACAACCAATCTTAGTATTCTAATTACTTGCAGCTTAATTCTCACATTGACCTGATATTGCACACCACTATGGCTCATTACACTTGTTTTATTAACGCAGTGTACCAAGAATTATGTTAACATTCTTTCTAGCTACAACATAATCTTCTGGTTCACCCACACACAAAATAGCCTCTATTAAAGGTGAAATAATAATAATAAAAATATCGCAGTAAAGCTAAAATGCCTAGTTACATTCTGATTTGCAAGAATCACAATGATTTACATAATTGTTCAGATATTTTTCACCGCGTATTCTTAGCCATCCTATTTTACTTAGAAAATTATATTTACAAATGCTTCTCCAACATCCAAAGACACATTTTTTGCATGACAGCAGGAATTTAAACAAAATGAGTTCATAAAATCAGTGATGCCAATGTATTAGCAGTTTGTCCTCAATATTTTGCTATAACGGTTATCAAAACTGCATTAATCTCTCTTATTGAAAACTATTTATACACCCCTAATCATCATTAAAATGTTATTTTGTCTTCAGCACAACAAATTAATCTTCTTTTCTATTAAAAAGAAATAATCTGGTTTTTTTTTTTATCTTTCTTCCCAGGCTTTGGCCCTTAATGATGCTTCTGTGAGAAAACATCAGATAAAGCCTAAAGATAAAGATACAGAAGAAATTAAACAGAAGAAATTAAAGGAAGAAATTAGAAACTGCTAACAGAAATTACAGACAAGGTTTATCAGTTTCTATATTATTGGTCTGTTGTTGCTGAAGGTTTTTTTAATTGTATCTTTTTCACTGAAATATGCAGAGGTATTTACTGATTTTAAAAATTGATTAACAGGCTGGCCACAAAAGCAAAACCTGATAAGTCATAGAAAAAGCCACGCTACCCAAACGTCTGAGTAAAACAGGACTGAGGCAACAGCTGTATTAAACTCAAGCTGTATTAAACTCAAAAGCCATTACAATTCAAAGTTATTAGATTAGAATGATTTTCTAGGCCCAAGTCATTAATCTTGATCGAGATTTCCAGCCTTTACTTCAAGAATGTAAAGCAAAGAATAATGAGACTTTGTACATTATGGAACATTACAATACATGACAGTACACCCTGTGAATATCTGAAATTATTTAGTATGACTAGAAACTTCAGGAGTTCATACTAGATATTGTAATATTGTAATATATGTACACAATATAGATATATATGGAATTTTCTGATGAAAAGTTTGTAAGATGGCAAATGCTAGGAAAATAAACTGCATGAAAAAAGAGAGGAACTTAGAGTAGAACAAGCACCTCAAATTTGCTTGAAATATTAATATTTATTCAGTGAAAATAGTCTCCTCTTACAGATGCAGCATTTTACACCAGGATAATGACTACAATCATAGAGATCCTTTCTGAACTATTGAACGCAAAGGTGGTGTTTACAGCTTTGGGAAATGAGAAAAAAGTGGCAATTGCCAGCCATCTCTTATGTGCCTCTGCAGTCAAAAGTTCAGCTCAATTGGAATCAAACATTTGAGTCTTAATTTGGTAGCTTTGGTTTGCCCACATCCGGTGTGCATTTTGATATTGAGGATTCAGTTCCGGTGACATTTTTATTATTCCTCCTGACTGCAGGACCAACAAAGTTATAGCAAACAGGTTGAATAAATTCTCCCTTGATGATGGCAGGGACAATAAAGATCATCTCCTTCCAAACCCTCGCCACAGGCAGACACACTTTCTACTGTCCCACTTGTTTCAAACCCGGTCCAACCTGGTCTTGGACACTTCCAGGGATGGGGCAGCCATCCCAACCTGCTTGGGCAATCTGTGCCACACTCTTACCACCCTCACAGAGGATATTTTATTCCTAGAATCTCATCTGAACTGTCCCTTTTTCGGTTTAAAAAGCAAAAAATTGCCATTCTGATTTTCAGGTCATTCCAGGCCCTTGCCCAAAGTCCCCATTCAGTGGTTCCCTTTGGGCACTGGAAGGGGCTCTAAGGACTCTCTGGATCCTTCTCTTCTCCAGGCCCTGATTCTGAAACTCAGCCAATTATTGTGTATGACTGAGGCCTGGGAAAAGAAAAGGAGTGTTAACAGCCTACATGGAAGAGGAATACCGCATCCTTGGCTACTGTTGAGAAAAGGAGATTGGAATGTAGAATTGATAACGCAGGTGGCTGGAAATTATAAACATTACTAATACTGTAGCTTTTACAAACTCACCAATTATGTTCTGATTACTAATTAAACAGCTGTCTCTTAACCAATGTATGTTTGACACAAATGTATACTCTGGTTGCTAAAGTGGATAAAAGAAGCTTATTCCACAATAAAGTTCTTCTTTCTCTCTGGTTTTTTCACCCCCTTTTGTGTGTTTTATATCTATTCTTTTTTGTCACTGTTTGGCTAGCAGCCACATGGGTCCACCCCTTCCCTGCGGTGTGGGACTGCACCCCAAAGCTCAGTGTCATCACCTGGATTTCTGAGGGTACCTTTGCTTTCACTGCCCATGGCACTGAGAAGGATTTCATCCAGACTCCTTTCCTTGGGAGAAAGATCAATGCACTACAAAGGCTTTAGGAAAAATTTTTATTTCTTTTTTTCCTGGCATGTCAGATAACTGGGATAAGGGCTCTGTCTGTGAACCTGGCATTTTCCCCACGAAGCTGTGAAGATCTCAGCTCTGTGCTGCAAAAAGCAAACACTTTAATGTGCCTCTATATTAGTCCTTAAATTACAATTTGTCCCTCACTACCTCAGACAAAAGGGATCTACGTAGATCTTTTGCCTTCAATTTGACTAGTCTTAATTATGTATTTTCTGTCATTCAGCTTTATAACTATGCAATAAAAGACAGGTTTAATGGGCCAATAGTCCAGGATGGGAAATCTTCCAGCTAGTGAAGCATTGAGGACATCAAATTAGGGGCACTGCTGATCAGTTTTTTTCCCCAGCCTGACATCTGTTTGTAAGCACTCACAGCCAAAATTGTTTTGAAAGGCAATGTCAGCCTTCGGCTCTGGAGCTTGCATCAGTGAATCTCTCCACCCCTTGCTACTTGTTATTTTCTGCTGTGAAACGAGACAATGCATATAATCATGCATGAGGGAGGCAACATTATCTGATTTTGATCTGATGAGTAGAAGTCAGGGTTCCTGGCTTGTCTCTAACACCATTCCTGGCTCTTGCATTACGTGTGTATTTAATATGTACTTTACATGTAAGAAAGGTTTCTGTAAGTTTAGTTTGGATTGAATGATTATTATCTAATGATTTTTTTTAAATTTCCGTGCAGAAATTATTCATAAATATGACTAGTGCTAACAATCTCCCTGAACTAAAGATAAATGAAGAGTATTAAAAGATTCATAGACTTTTGAAAAGAAGGAACTCTTGGGCCATACCTTCTGGGTTGTTTTTACAGTGAGATGAACATCTGCTTCAAACTAACATTGCTTGGAAAATGGAGTACCTCAGAAAAAAAGACAAGGAAGAAAGCAGAAAGAATCCCCAGTGGAAACCTACCAACCATCTTAGCAGTAATTATCATATAATATCAATGATTATATAATAATCATACAATCATAATACAACTACAGTGATTACTCTGTATTAACACTGTATTAATTCTGCTGTACACATTAATCTATAATATATGAATGCATGGCCATGTAAATATTTATGTAAATGATGTTTTCATGAAACTTCTGTGTGTTTTCCCTCTCAAATACACTTGTTATGGTTCACTTTATATACGTGTTACAGCAGAACAGTAGTGAAACTGAATAAATTAGACCACAGCTCCGTCTCGTCCCTCCATGCTATCATCAACAGCAGCAACTTGAGACAGGACATGAAAGGAGATGAAACTAGAAAATCCTTAGCTTTTGGGGAATCTAAGGCTCAGACACTCGCTGAGTTAGAAACAGCATGTTTTTCTTTAAAACTCCTTGCATATCAGATTGAATAACTTTTTTAACCCATAAAAATTTCACATTTCTAATTCCTACAGCAATGCATCCCACAGTTTTGTTATACATTGTGTAGGAAGGCATTTTCATTTTTCCAATCTCATTAATCAATTAATTCTCCCCAATTCTTGTATTGATAGGAAAAATACATACTCTATATATTAAGCATATTGAGAATTAATCTTAAAGCTCTGAATATATTGAGGTATGATCTTAAACCTCATCATGTTCAACTGTCATTTTTGCCACCAAAAAAAGAGTGAAAAACCTACCCAAATAGTTAAATAGAAAGTCTCTCACCCTATTGTCCAGTTATTAATGGATCTGTGTCAAAGAGGAATATCTATATCTGCCTGGAGTTACAAAGGTGATCACTTTTCATTTTTCACCTTTTATTCCTACCTTTGCTAGCTCTTCTTTTCGATACTTATTAACATGTGACATATCTTCCATCAATTTTGTTTCTGTTATTCACACAAAGTCCTTTGGAAATTTAAGGAACTTATGGCCATAATCCTGTTGCTTGTATGTTTGTTGACTTAATTTGCCAGGTCAACTAACTTCTCTGAATGCCACAATGACTTTAGCCTGTAAAATGCTGTTTATTCATGTATTTGTTATTCCAATTTATACATGTTTTTTGATGTAGACGTTATTTCTATTCTTTCATGTAGCAGCTATGAGTTTGCCCAGCAATACTCAGATTTTCTGGTCTGCATATCCCTGGACTTTTCTGCACATGCCATCTTCCATTTCCCTGTTGCTGATTCCATTTTAGGCACAGTTAATAGTTCAGCAATTTTTATACTTGAACTCTTTTGGAGCTCTTGGGTGAATACCATCTGTTCCTGAAGATTTGTTACCACACACATTATCAGCTAGTTCTAAAACCTCTCTTTTGTAGCATTTTTATAAGCTGTGTAAGCACTGAATTTAGGCAGCCTACTAAAGATCCCTCAAACATAAAGTCCTAACTCCAGATTTTAGGAAGTTAATTTTCTGACTGAAGATCTTCTACACCAACCACTCTTACCCTGATATAAATAATAAATTGAATTTAATGATATAGCACCATTTTTCAGCATTGAGTATCCACATTTCGGTCATTCAAAGTCACCTCAGCACTCTGTATCTTTCCTGTGATTGTTCAGAACACAACTACTACAAAATCATGTCATTTGTCATTATTCATCAAGATAAAACCACAGATGTGCAGGCAGGTAAAGGCAGAACATTACTGACTTTGTTCAGACCTTAGATAGAATTTCAACAAGAAGCACACATAGGAGGGAATATAATATAGGCTATATAATATAGGATATAATACAGGTTTTGTTGATACTTCCACCACTAGAGAAAAATTGAGATATCTTAAATTATCTATTTTCAATCCCCAGAACTCCTACCCGGGTTCCTATGCATGTGCCTTCAACTGAAAAAGTCAGCTCACTGGCGAAGATTGCATGACCACTCGGTCAGCAGCAGGTAGCGAAGAGTGGAATGATTGCTGCACTTGTGTGAAGGTGTTGAAGAGTTATAGTTTGATTGGAGTTCTCCCTAAGTATTAATTTTATGGTTAGAAATGCTGTGATATCTAAGTGGTGAAGTTGGACATTCACTCATGCCCGGCAGCATCTTGATCTTGTCAAGGATACTTGCACGCACACTGGATTCTCAGTGCACTCTGGTTTTACCAAAATCAATGTCATTAACAGCAAATATTCACAAGCTTGATCTTGAGAGACACACCTGGGAGATTTCATCATTTTTTTGTTAGTATTCCACTGTACAGTGGCACAAATGAGGCATTTACAACACAGATAAACAAATACACTCCTAAAGGTCACGAACAGACTGGACAGGATCCAACAACAGACGAAAAGTAGGGAACATCGGTCCAGAACAGTTTTGATTAATACTGATATAACTCTCAAGAATGATAAAAGGCAAGTAGTCCTACTAGATGGAAATCGCAGATAGTTTTTGTGTAATAGACTGGAGAGAATTGTCATATATAAAGATGTAGAACAAGTGTTAAAATATTTTTCTTCCTTGTAGTTGATTTCCTGTGATCCTGTTGGTTCCTGTTAAATGGTAAGGAGCTCTAAAACTAGTAGGATAAATGTATGTTGCTCTTTGCTAATACTAATGTGAGAATATTATCTATTTTAATATATTATTTTTTTATTTAGATAATTTCTCAAAAACAATGGAATGCTTGTAGTGTAATTTATATTATAAGCAATTTATTATCCAAGTGTGAATTTCCAGGAGTAATTATTGATATATAAATAAAGCTAGCTCTTAATATTCTTTAGAAAAGATAACTTGAAAATATAGCAAATCGCATAAGCATCTCTTATTTGAACTGGTTTTGTAGAGCTTTAAGTTACCCGAATAAGTCAACCATATCTATACAAACTGGCTAAAAGGAGCACATTTATCTTGCTGCTTCAATCTCTTGTAATACATTTTTCTACACTCAACTCAATACAATCAGAGAAAATGTAAACTGAATTCAAAATTTCAATGCCTAACTATTTATGACAGGAATACCCCAGGGATAGCCCTTGGTGCTGATGAATATCCTGTACTGAGCATAATGTTGGTCTTGGGTTACGGTGTTAAAACATGCAGACAGACACAAACTCACACAAAAACCTGCTTATCTCTGTCAGTGCTTGTACCAGATGACTTAAAAAAATTGACAATATGTATTTTTTTTTCCTCATTAATACTTTTTTAATTGTAGTAGGTGGTAAAAATGACATAGACAGAAACAGAGAGGAAGAATATTTCCTGTGTGACAGAAGATATAAATGCAGTAGAGACAGAAAGGAAGCCCATCTGATTCTTTTTTTAGAAACATCACTCACCAGGAGAAGGTGTGTGAAGATACTAAACTGTATGGAACCCAATACATACTAATTTCAAATAAACACACACCACACTCAACTCCCATATGGGTCTGGGGTACTGATCTGAAAAACTCTGTGAGCAATAATGCAAATGGCTGACACTGAACTCAATTTTGACATTTTGTAGATTTGTCATCATGAGTTTCAAGTGTAATAATGTGCTTTAATGTCATTTTATACTAGGGGGTTTCTTGGATCTGCTTGAAATACCTATCATACATCAAAGAATTTACTCAGAGATTAGAAGCTGCTATTTTACTTAGATTTTATATAATAAAATTTGGAAACATGGGTTTTCATTTTTCCATTATTGTCACTTTTCCCCTTCATTTACATTTTTGGACTATTTTCTTTGGGGAGGTTGGGGATTTTGAGGCCTTTTCTTTTCCTTTAATTGTCATGACTACACAACTTAAATAAAGTCACCGTGTGTAAAGCTAACATGCTGCTATTAGGCAAGTTGTTAGATATGATTAAAAACAAATCTCTCTAACTTCCTAATTCACTGGGGAAAAAAAAAAATGTGAGTCATTAAGACAAGAATGCAAGCAAGTCTTAAAAATCAAAGATGATTAAACTGATTAATCTTCTTTTCTTTAAATGCTAGGTCATGCTCTTATAATTAATAACACCATAATGAGCTGTAATTAAATTCTGGCAAAATTCTACTTTCAAGTAGTTTGACCTCCTACTGCAAAACCATAACAACTATCCTTGTTACAGGGATTCACATCTTTAACAACACTCTCAGTATATGAGCTGCCTATATTAATATGCCACTTTGCAAAGATTTATTTTATTTTTACAAAGTTCTCTTTACTGTCTCGCTTTCAGACAGCATCTTTGCAGATTAAATTAAAAAAAAAAAAAAAACACAAAAAGAAAAACAAACAAAAAAAAAAATTAATTAATTCCATGTTAGCTAAGCACAGGCCTAAAGAGTTTCCTGAGCTGGAACTGTAATAAATAAAATAATAGGGTCAGGAATAGGACTGGAGTGAGAGTTACACACAGCTCCTTCCTTACACCTTGCTATGCTGGTGAAAAATGAGCTATGCAAGACCTTTGGGAAGTATTGGCTCTCCCCAAATTTTTCTTTTGTCCTAGTTTCATCAAGATTAGAGTTATAGGAGCTGGCACCATGCTGTGTTTCGGATCTAGAAGAGAATGATGTTGAGAACACAAGTGAGTTTTAATTGTTGCTTGGCAATGCTCACTCCGGCCAAGGACTTTTCGATGTCCAGTGTTCTGCCTATGAGCAGGTGCACAAAAAGCCAGGGGAGAGCAGAGCTGACCCAAGCTGGCCAAAGGATCCTCATGCCATAGAATGTCATCTCCAGGACATAAACTGAGGAGAGTTGGCCAGGAGCTGTGTCTGTCTGGGAACACGCTGGACATCTGTCAGTGGGTGGTGAACATCACCTGTTTCTCTTCGGCTTTGCTCCTCCCTCTCTCCCCTTTCATCATTATTGTCATAATATAATTATTCTTTTATATTTATTTTGTTTTAATTAAAAGGTCTACTTTTTCTTGTTTGCTTGTTTTTAAATTTCCCCCTCAGCAGGAGCAGAGGAGAGTGAGCGAGTGGCTGCTTGGTTGCGGTTAAACCACAGCAAATATCCAGCACAGGCATCTGTATGGGTTCTGACTGAGCACTAGCCACCCAAAAAACTGTACCACTGTGGTTTCCCCTGCAAGCTGTACCTCTCTTTGTGGTCACTGTCCACTGAGGATTCTGAGGAAAGCTGCAGCACTCTGGACTCTCTTACGGACAAGCCCTGTGCTCCTCCAGCCTTGCAGGAGTTTTGTGTGGAAGTTTTACAACATGATTAGCTTGCTTTAATTACAACAAAAGAACCTGCTGGATGACTGTCATATGAAACCTTCATGACAGTAAATCTGTGTTAATTTACAGGACAAGCAGACAAGCCTCAGCCCATGCTCACCTTGAAGAACAATCTCTATCCAGACGCCAGGAGGTGAGAGAGCCTCTCTGCACTTCACACCTCTCCTCTGAGCGTTCTCCCACTGAAGTCACACACAGTAATGCCAAGTCAGGATCAGCTCATGGGGAAAACAAAAATCTCTGAGGTGGATAGTGCAGGTAAAGCAGGCAGAAAGAAGTACCGGGAGCCTTTCAAAACAATATAAATTGTGCTGCTGTTTAATATCCCCAGCAGTGAAGTGACCTGCAACACCCTCCCCTGTGTGTACCCCTGGCTACACATCCTGTTGTGTCCTGCTTCAGCTGCAGGTAATTAGCTGTCTTTGGTTTTATCTCTGAATATCCAGTTTTCACATTATAAACACTTTATTATCTGCTCTGTAGCTATTGTTCTGCTGTTGTTTCTTCTCTATAGAGGAGCTTGTTATCTGCATCTCAGTCCCCGTTCAATGTCTTCTGTCCTGCTGAAGGAATTACGGGACTTACTGGGTGGTTCACTGGAGGTTAGCAAAATGGTAAATTGAGAAATGAGGCAACAGTTTCATTGAATTGTCTGTGAGTCTGATGGCATTTACTGCAGCCTGGATAATAACAAACTGTGGTTTGGGGGAGGTGGAGGAACACAAGCTTTGTTATGACAGGTAAACTATGAATAAATGAATATTTGCTAGAGACCTTCTAAGTTGATAATAACAGAATTTCTCTCCTAAAGACTGTAACTGCCAAATTTACTACAATTCCATTGACATAGAAGAGCACACTCCTTCCTCTTCCTTCTTTCTCCTTCTTCCTTCTTCTCCTTCTTCCTTCCTTCTTCCCTTCCTTCCTTACTTTCTCTTTCCTTTCATTTTTTTTCTCACTCTCATCTCTTCTTTCATCTGTCTAATTTAATTAACTTTTTTTCTGATTTCCTTTTTCTTTCTTTTTTGGTGGGGGAAAGATTACGATTGTTTTCTTTTATTCTTGAAGATTTTTAGCAATCTGAATATGAGGTAGTTCATTTGAAAATAAGTTAAGTTAGAACGAGATGGATCCAAATGTTTTGATGTAGAGGTATCAAGAGGTTGATGTTTTCCAGGATATGAGCCTCAATGGTTTTTCTATTTGATTATCATGGGCTATCACGAGTCTATTGTCAGTTTTGAGATCAAGTAGATAGTGATCTACTGTGGGAGGCAATAGGTGACACTTACTTAAATATTTCTTTTGGGCTGGGGAGTGGAACTGTGAATCATGTGGGAAATGAGCATGAAGATGAATCAAATGGATGATGATCATATAAAATTCAATAAAAAAAATAAAGTAAAAGAACCAGGAATCAGTGAGTTTGAAAGCCTATCTTTAAGTCCAACACTTCCCTCAGAACTGCAAGGCCACCATAGCCCGTGCCCCCAATGCCACATCATGCTATTTTAAATCCCTCCATGGATGAGGAACACATTGGCTTTCATGAAGAAGTTCTTCTCTGATTGTCAATCTAACCTCCCGACAGCCTGAGGCCGTTCCCTCTCCTCCTGTCCTTGTTCCCTGGAGCAGAGCCCGACCCCCGCTGCCCTCCTGTCAGGGAGTGTGGCAAGCCACAAGGTCCCGGGAGCCTCCTTTGCTCCAGGCTGAGCCCTTTCCCATCTCTCACCCTCATTAGAGATTTTGGTCCAGACTTTTCGCAGCTCCCTTCTCTGGACAAAATAATTTTAAAGAATTTGCTCTTCTGTGCATATTCTCTCTGTATTTTTTTTCCCATTAAACTTCCATGATGATTTGTAGGCTTTGCCTACTGCTCCCAGCCCCATTTTCTTCATTTAAAACTGAGGAAAGATGAGTGCATGGTTCAGAAGCACGTCTGCAGTTAGCAGCAGCAGTAGCAGAATGTATCAGAAGTTTTGATGCTCAACTGAGAAGATGTCAGAAACAATTTTGTAAGTTTTCATCTCACTCCAGCACCACTGTAAAAAGGCAAAAAAGGTGGTTGTCAGTGAGCCTCCCTCTGCTGTCTGCAAGACTGACTTCTTCCCAGGTAGATAATCTCATTTTATGAGACACTTCTATGACACGTGATAATTCTGTTTTTCTGCATGGATTTTGTAGAGAGTCTGGCCAAATCACTTACCTCATCACTTTAAAACATCTGTAATTAACAAAATGTATACTATTCACTGTCAATAAGCAGCAAAAAATACATCTCCTTTGACTTGCAGTTTAAAAGTCCAGAAGGAGTATTGAAAACTTTTGTTCTTTTTGTAGGTTACTGGCCTGAATAATGGGAAACAAGAGTCATTCTTCAGTACAGACTTTTTACCTAAATGTCTTCAAGAGAAAATGGACCTGCTGGTGTTGAAGTACAGTTACAAATTTTGAAGCAGTTTTAATCCCAAAAGCAACAAAATTCAGCCTGATGCTAAGGTGAGAATTCATAATACTGCAGTTTTGTGATTCATAATATGAGTAGAAACCGTCTAGTAACAGTGTTTCATAGTCATGCACTGAAAATAACATCAGGAGTAAAATATAATATCATATTCTTGAAGTATTTTCAGTGTCTCAACCAGGCACCAGAAGGTACAGGCTGACAATTTTTGATATATAACAAAACAGTTACTCACACAAAGAAACCAAAGATCAAACAACTTTTTATTTTTTTTTAAAAAAAAAGCTAAACAAAAACAGAACAAGCAAAGAAAATCTTTTTCTGTCTGCATACTCAACAGAGTTTCAGGATTGGAACATGAAAATAGAGCAACCATCAAATAAAAATCCAAAAGTTGACACTGCATTGTCTGATAACCAGTCAACTTGAGCAAATTCCGTACCTCATTGAAGCAAAAAAAATTCAGCTGGTCCTATCATGAAAATTCCACAGTACACCTAGTTTGAGTATTACCTTATGACATGACAAAATCTTAGAGGAAAAAAAAAAAAACCTAATACATTTGCACTGCAAGAAATGTGCTAAATCATAGAATC
>VKON01000197.1:69450-87177 GCA_009741485.1 Malurus cyaneus samueli
CTCTTCTCCAGGTCAAACATCCCCAAATTCTCCAGCCTCACAGTCTACCTCTCCAGCCTGCCCAGGTCCTCTGGGTCTGTGGGGAACAAAGTGCCCCACAGGCCCGATTCTAACTCAGCCAATATTGGTAATGCTGAGGCTGGGAAAAGAAAAAGGAGTGTTAACAGCCTACATGGAAGAGGAATACCGCATCCTTGCTACTGTTGAGAAAAGGAGATTGGAATGTAAAATTGATAACGCAGGTGCTGGAAATTATAAACATTACTAATACTGTAGCTTTACAAACTCACCAATTAGTTCTGATTACTAATTAAACAGCTGTCTCTTAACCAATGTATGTTTGACACACAAATGTATATACTTGGTGCTAAAGTGGATAAAAGAAAGCTTATTCCACAATATAATTTCTTTCTCTCTGGTTTTTTCACCCCTTTGTGTGTTTTTATTCTATTCTTTTGTCACTTTGGCTAGCAGCTACATGGTCCACCCCTTCCCTGCGGTGTGGACTGCCACCCCAAAGCTCATGTCATCACACTGATTTCTGAGGGTACCTTTGCTTTCACTGCCCATGGCACTGAGAAGGAATTTCATCCAGACTCCTTCTCTGGGAGAAAATCATTGCACTACAAAGGCTTTAGAAAAATTTTTATTTCTTTTTTTCCGGTGTCAGAATACTGGGATAAGGCCTGTCTGCTGAACCTATTTTCCCACGAAGCTGTAAATCTCAGCTCTGTGCTCAAAAGCAAACACTTTAATGTGCCTCTATATTAGTCCTTAAATTACAATTTTCCCTCACTACCTCAGACAAAAGGGATCTACGTAGATCTTTTGCTTCAATTTGACTAGTTCTTAATTATGTATTTCTGTCATTCAGCTTTATATAACTAGCAATAAAGACAGTTTAATGGGCCAATAGTCCAGGATGGGAACTTCCAGCTAGTGAAGCATTGAGACATCAAATTAGGGGCACTGCTGATCAGTTTTTTTCCCCAGCTCATCTTGATAAGCACTCACAGCCAAAATTGTTTTAAAGGCAATGTCAGCCTTCGGCTCTGGAGCTTGCATCAGTGAATCTCTCCCACCCTCTGCTACTTATTATTTCTGCTGTGAAAGACAATGCATATAATCATGCATGAGGGAGCAACATTATCTGATGTTTGATCTGATGAGTAAAGTCAGGGTTCCTGCTTGTCTCTAACACCATTCCTGCTCTTGCATTACGTGTGTATTTAATATGTACATTTACATGTAAGAAAAGTTTCTGTAAAGTTTAGTTTGGATTGATTGACTTCATTATCTAATGATTTTTTTTAAATTTCCGTGCCAGAAATTATTCAATAAATATGACTAGTGCTAACAATCTCCCTGAACCTAAAGATAAATGAAGAGAATAAAGATTCATAGACTTTTGAAAAAAGAACTCTTGGGACCATCCTTCTGGGTTGTTTTACAGTGCAGACTGAACATCTGCTTCAAACTAACATTTGCTTGAGAAATGGAGTACCTCAGAAAAAAAGACAAGGAAGAAAGCAGAAAGAATCCCAGTGGAAACCCATACCACACCATCGTTAGCAGTAATTATCATATAATATCAATATTATATAATAATCAATATCAATCATAATACAACTACAGTGATACTCTGTATTAACACTGTATTAATTCTGCTGTACACATTAATCTTAATATATGAATGCAAGGCCATGTAATATTTTATGTAAATGAATGTTTCATGAAACTTCTGTGTGTTTTCCTCTCAAATACACTTGTTATGGTCACTATATACGTGTTACAGCAGAACAGTAGTGAAACTGAATAATTAGACCACAGCTCCGTCTCGTCCCTCCATGCTATCATCAACAGCAGCAAACTTGAGACAGGACATGAAAGGAGATGAAATTAGAAAATCCTACTGCTTTCCTTGCAGCTTTGGGAATCTAAGGCTCAGACACTCGCTGATTAAACAGCATGTTTCTTTTAAAACTCCTTGCTATCAGATTGAATACTTTTTAACCCATAAAAATTTCACATTTCTATATCCTACAGCAATGATCCCACAGTTTTGTTATACGTGTAGGAAGGCATTTCATTTTTCCATCTCATAATCAATATTCTCCCCCAATCTTGTATTGATAGGAAAATACATACTCTATATATTAAGCATATTGAGAATTAATCTTAAAGCTCTGAATATATTGAGGTATGATCTTAACCTCATCATGTTCAACTGTCATTTTTGCACCAAAAAAAGAGTGAAAAACCTACCAAATAGTTAAATAGAAAGTCTTCATCCCTATTGTCCAGTTATTAATGGATCTGTGTCAAGAGGAATATCTATATCTGCCTGAGTTACAAAGGTGATCACTTTTCATTTTTCACCTTTTATCCTACCTTTGCTAGCTCTTCTTTTCGATACTTATTAACATGTGACATATCTTCCATCAATTTTGTTTCTGTTATTCACACAAATCCTTTGGAAATTTAAGGAACTTATGGCCATAATCCTGTTGCTTGTATGTTTGTTGACTAATTTGCCAGGTCAACTAACTTCTCTGAATGCCACAATGACTTTAGCCTGTAAAATCTCGTTTATTCATGTATTTGTTATTCCAATTATACATGTTTTTGATGTAGACGTTATTTCTATTCTTTCATGTAGCAGCTATGAGTTGCCCAGCAAATACTCAGATTTTCTGGTCTGCATATCCCTGGACTTTTGCACATGCCATCTTCATTTCCCGTTGCTGATTCCATTTTAGGCACAGTTAATAGTTCAGCAATTTTTATAACTTGAACTCTTTTGGAGCTCTTGGGTGAATACCATCTGTTCCTGAAGATTTGTTACCACACACATTATCACAGTATCTAAAACCTCTCTTTTGTAGCATTTATAAGCTGTGTAAGCACTGAATTTAGGCAGCCTACTAAAGATTCCTCAAAATAAAGTCCTAACTCCAGATTTTAGGAAGTTAATTTTCTGACTGAAGATCTTCTACACCAACCACTCTTACCCTGATTAAATAATAAATTGAATTTAATGTATGCACCATTTTTCAGCATTGAGTATCCACATTTCGGTCATTCAAAGTCACCTCAGCACTCTGTATCTTTCCTGTGATTGTTCAGAACACAACTACTAAAAATCATGTCATTTGTCATTATTCATCAAGATAAACCACGATGTGCAGCAGGTAAAGGCAGAACATTACTGACTTTGTTCAGACCTTAGATAGAATTCAACAGAAGCGAATATAATATAGGCTATATAATATAGGATATAATACAGGTTTTGTTGATACTTCCACACTAGAGAAAAATTGAGATATCTTAAATTATCTATTTTCAATCACTATTACAAAAAAACTCACTATCTAGACAAATAAACCTGGTACTAGAGAAGCTGAAGGCCTAATATCTTTAAGTGGATAACCACCTTATGGAGTTTCCAAGTAACAGATCATTACTTAATTTCAGGTAGTATGGGAGTGTTTTCACTACTGTATTGTATTAAATTTCTGCATAAATATATATATTTTTTTAACAGAACTCTCTTCTTCCAGAGATTTGAATACTATCAATTCTGTCACTTTCTTTATATTTTTAATTTTAGCCATTCCAATCCTATCTTGCTTTAGTGAAGCACACTTCCGAAGAAGAACAGACTTTCTAGTCACAAGGTTAAGGAATCTGCTGATTACAAAAATAAAGATTTCTGCACTACTCTGTAATTTTGGCATAACAACAAGCCTTTAACTTTACTGCACAAGAAGAATGAAAAAAATCCCATTGGAACTATTCCATTGTTTTTTATGAGGGTTTTTTTTTCCATTAAGTATCTGTTTCCCTCATGGACTTTTTACCTGTGCTCCATAAAAAGCAATTTCTCTTTTACGGATGTTCCATATTGAAAATGTCAGACAATTGGGACAAATATAAAATTATTTTTCATATGATAGGAATTCAAAATTAGTAAAAGAAGTATTTTGTGTGTGTGTGTGAGTTAAATTTAAATGAGACAGAAGTCACTAGGTTGACAGCAGTGGAAAGCTGTGCCACTCTTTCTGTTCACAGAACAATGGTACAAACAGTGAAAGTTTCTCCAGAAAGGTTTGGAAAATTAATTTCACCTCAGATAGACATATTTTGACATAAAGAAAGATTCAGTTATTATGAAGGTTAATTTCTTTACTCCTGGTAATAAGAATGCCAGGAAGAATTTCCAGAAGAGACTAAAAAGGCATTTTTGCCTTTGACCCATCTGGCCATGGCTTTGTGCTCCAGATTCCACTGTGGCCGAAGAGCAGAACAAAACTGAATACAACAAAATTCTTCCCCATAAGTTTAAATAAGTTCAATGGACCCTTATCACCTAGCAATCATCCTGACACAAAATTATCTGGGATTAGTTCCCTCCTAATAAAACACAATGGACTGAGGTGTATGCTTTAAACAAGGAAAAGCAATAACTAATGAACTGCTGCTTATGAACCCGTCCCACACTTCACTTCTTTCTCCTCACAAATATTTATCAAATAAGGTTCAACACCCTCGCAAGGGCAAAGACATCAGGCAGTGAAATATTCTGTCTCAAAATACAGCAGTATGTTATCATTAAGCAATTTAAAACTCTTATATTACATTTACACAGAATCTCAAAAAGTAAGTTTTTCCAGACCCCAGTGTGTCCAAAGTGCTGTCTGATATTTCCCAAAGGATGTTTGGGCTGAAATCTCACTGATCACCAAATTTTGATGACCCATCTATGATCTCTTTACCATTTCTCTCTCTCTTTCCTTTTCTTTTTTTTTTTTTCCTGGTAGATATCAGGGATTCAGAGCAGCATAAAAGATCCTCAAAACCAAATCCAACTATTTTCAAGTTCTAACCACTTCCTGGTTTAGAGACAATTACAGTCCTGGAAAGGTTACCTGTCATCACCAGTCATCTTGTAGTCCCAGGCAATCATCAGTGAAATCATCTCACTCACTTCAGATGGGAAAGAAAATGGGGTTAAAAGGGAATATAACTAATCCATGAGCAAGATTTCTTCAGTAGGGTGCACTTGGAAATGAATTACACTGCTCTGGATCCCAATTCAAGCCAGAGGCCACAGGTCCAGAGAGTGCTCAAGGCAAATTTCACTCCAGGAAAAGCACAGATGATCTCCACTCCCTCTTTCACCCTCCTCCTCCTCCACCTCCTTCTCTAACTACACAAAACACACAAACACCTGCAATCTCTTCCTGATCTTTAACAAATAACCTATTATAAAAGCTTAAGAAAGAAAAAAAAAAAAAAACCAAAAAAAACCCCCAAACTTTTCTTTTAATTAAAAAGAAAAATACACACTATTTTCTTCATACAATACTTTGAGAAAGAGAGCAAAAGAGATCAGAGAATGTCACCTGACATCAAAATTCCTGCATCAGTTCAAAATGAAGTGAAAGTTCCTGGATAACTCTGAGGATTTGAATGTCTCTCTTAGCCTCACCACCTGAACCCAGCATAATCCTGGCGTTTAGCTCCAGTGCAAAACATGCCAGGACTCGGTGACAATAGCTGATGTGGAGTTTGGATCAGTTTTAGGAAGGCTTGAAACAGTGGTAGGGTTGGTTTGGTCTGTAGTTTAAGTAGACTCAGACTAAATACATCAGGCAGAAAATCACTCCGATTATAGAGGGGAAACCCAACAAGTTTTAAAATCCAGAAATGATGAGTTGTAGAAATGCATGGAAATCTAGGAACCAAGCAAGTTTTGCTCTTTTGTAATTTTTTTTTTTTTTTTCCACATGAAGTATTATATTATCCACAACTAGGAAAAGACTGAAAAAACCATAACACTGTTTTGCTAATGAAAATCATCATTACATGTAAAGACACTGCCTCCCCCACCAACTCAGAGAAAATGTAAACTGAATTCAAAATTTCAATGCCTAACTATTTATGACAGGAATACCCCAGGGATAGCCCTTGGTGCTGATGAATATCCTGTACTGAGCATAATGTTGGTCTTGGGTTACGGTGTTAAAACATGCAGACAGACACAAACTCACACAAAAACCTGCTTATCTCTGTCAGTGCTTGTACCAGATGACTTAAAAAAATTGACAATATGTATTTTTTTTTTCTCCTCATTAATACTTTTTTAATTGTAGTAGGTGGTAAAAATGACATAGACAGAAACAGAGAGGAAGAATATTTCCTGTGTGACAGAAGATATAAATGCAGTAGAGACAGAAAGGAAGCCCATCTGATTCTTTTTTTAGAAACATCACTCACCAGGAGAAGGTGTGTGAAGATACTAAACTGTATGGAACCCAATACATACTAATTTCAAATAAACACACACCACACTCTACTCCCATATGGGGTCTGGGGTACTGATCTGAAAAACTCTGTGAGCAATAATGCAAATGGCTGACACTGAAACTCAATTTTGACATTTTAGACATTTGTCATCATGAGTTTCAAGTGTAATAATGTGCTTTAATGTCATTTTATACTAGGGGGTTTCTTGGATCTGCTTGAAATACCTATCATACATCAAAGAATTTACTCAGAGATTAGAAGCTGCTATTTTACTTAGATTTTATATAATAAATTTGGAAACCATGGGTTCCTGAGCTGGAACTGTAATAAATAAAATAATAGGGTCAGGAATAGGACTGGAGTGAGAGTTACACACAGCTCCTTCCTTACACCTTGCTATGCTGGTGAAAAATGAGCTATGCAAGACCTTTGGGAAGTATTGGCTCTCCCCAAATTTTTCTTTTGTCCTAGTTTCATCAAGATTAGAGTTATAGGAGCTGGCACCATGCTGTGTTTCGGATCTAGAAGAGAATGATGTTGAGAACACAAGTGAGTTTTAATTGTTGCTTGGCAATGCTCACTCCGGCCAAGGACTTTTCGATGTCCAGTGTTCTGCCTATGAGCAGGTGCACAAAAAGCCAGGGGAGAGCAGAGCTGACCCAAGCTGGCCAAAGGAATCCTCCATGCCATAGAATGTCATCTCCAGGACATAAACTGAGGAGAGTTGGCCAGGAGCTGTGTCTGTCTGGGAACACGCTGGACATCTGTCAGTGGGTGGTGAACATCACCTGTTTCTCTTCGGCTTTGCTCCTCCCTCTCTCCCCTTTTCATCATTATTGTTTTAATTATTAAAAGGTCTACTTTTTCTTGTTTGCTTGTTTTTAAATTTCCCCCTCAGCAGGAGCAGAGGAGAGTGAGCGAGTGGCTGCTTGGTTGCGGTTAAACCACAGCAAATATCCAGCACAGGCATCTGTATGGGTTCTGACTGAGCACTAGCCACCCAAAAAACTGTACCACTGTGGTTTCCCCTGCAAGCTGTACCTCTCTGTGTGGTCACTGTCCAACTGAAGGATTCTGAGGAAAGCTGCAGCACTCTGGACTCTCTTACGGACAAGCCCTGTGCTCCTCCAGCCTTGCAGGAGTTTTGTGTGGAAGTTTTACAACATGATTAGCTTGCTTTAATTACAACAAAAGAACCTGCTGGATGACTGTCATATGAAAACCTTCATGACAGTAAATCTGTGTTAATTTACAGGACAAGCAGACAAGCCTCAGCCCATGCTCACCTTGAAGAACAATCTCTATCCAGACGCCAGGAGGTGAGAGAGCCTCTCTGCACCTTCACACCTCTCCTCTGAGCGTTCTCCCACTGAAGTCACACACAGTAATGCCAAGTCAGGATTCAGCTCATGGGGAAAACAAAAATCTCTGAGGTGGATAGTGCAGGTAAAGCAGGCAGAAAGAAGTACCGGGAGCCTTTCAAAAACAATATAAATTGTGCTGCTGTTTAATATCCCCAGCAGTGAAGTGACCTTGCAACACCCTCCCCTGTGTGTACCCCTGGCTACACATCCTGTTGTGTCCTGCTTCAGCTGCAGGTAATTAGCTGTCTTTGGTTTTATCTCTGAATATCCAGTTTTCACATTATAAACACTTTATTATCTGCTCTGTAGCTATTGTTCTGCTGTTGTTTCTTCTCCTATAGAGGAGCTTGTTATCTGCATCTCAGTCCCCTTCAAATGTCTTCTGCTCCATGCTGAAGGAATTACGGGACTTACTGGGTGGTTCACTGGAGGTTAGCAAAATGGTAAATTGAGAAATGAGGCAACAGTTTCATTGCAATTGTCTGTGAGTCTGATGGCATTTACTGCAGCCTGGATAATAACAAACTGTGGTTTGGGGGAGGTGGAGGAAACACAAAAGCTTTGTTATGACAGGTAAACTATGAATAAATGAATATTTGCTAGAGACTTCTAAGTTGATAATAACAGAATTTCTCTCCTAAAGACTGTAACTGCCAAATTTACTACAATTCCATTGACATAGAAGAGCACACTTCCTTCCTTCCTTCCTTCCTTTACTGCTCCCAGCCCCATTTTCTTCATTTAAAAACTGAGGAAAGATGAGTGCATGGTTCAGAAGCACAGTCTGCAGTTAGCAGCAGCAGTAGCAGAATGTATCAGAAAGTTTTGATGCTCAACTGAGAAGATGTCAGAAACAATTTTGTAAGTTTTCATCTCACTCCAGCACCACTGTAAAAAGGCAAAAAAGGTGGTTGTCTGAGCCTCCCTCTGCTGTCTGCAAGACTGACTTCTTCCCAGGTAGATACATCTCATTTTATGAGACACTTCTATGACACGTGATAAATTCTGTTTTTCTGCATGGATTTTGTAGAGAGTCTGGCCAAATCACTTACCTCATCACTTTAAAACATCTGTAATTAACAAAAATGTATACTATTCACTGTCAATAAGCAGCAAAAAATACATCTCCTTTGACTTGCAGTTTAAAAGTCCAGAAGGAGTATTGAAAACTTTTGTTCTTTTTGTAGGTTACTGGCCTGAATAATGGGAAACAAGAGTCATTCTTCAGTACAGACTTTTCTACCTAAATGTCTTCAAGAGAAAATGGACCTGCTGGTGTTGAAGTACAGTTACAAATTTTGAAGCAGTTTTAATCCCAAAAGCAACAAAATTCAGCCTGATGCTAAGGTGAGAAATTCATAATACTGCAGTTTTGTGATTCATAATATGAGTAAGAAACCGTCTAGTAAACAGTGTTTCATAGTCATGCACTGAAAAAATAACATAGAGAAAAATTAATACTAATTCTTGAAGTATTTTCAGTGTCTCAACCAGGCACCAGAAGGTACAGGCTGACAATTTTTGATATATATAACAAACAGTTACTCACACAAAAGAAACCAAATCAAAACAACTTTTTTTTTTTTTTTAAAAAAAAAAAGCTAAACAAAAACAGAACAAAGCAAAAGAAAAATCTTTTCTGTCTCATACTCAACAGAGATTTCAAGGATTGGGAAACATGAAAATAGAGCAACCATCAAAATGAAAAATCCAAAAGTTGACACTTGCATTGTCTGATAACCAGTCAACTTGAGCAAATTCCACAGTAAAACCTCATTGAAGCAAAAAAAATTCAGCTGGTCCTGATCATGAAAATTCACAGTAAACCTAGTTTGAGTATTACCTTATGACATGACAAAATCTTAGAGGAAAAAAAAAAAAAACCTAATACATTTGCACTGCAAGAAATGTGCTAAATCATAGAATCTCGGAACCCAAGGATGGTTTGGGTTGGAGGGGATCTTAGAGCTGTATGGGCTGCTGACTGAGCACCAGCCACCCAAAAAGTTGTACCACTGTGGTTTCCCCTGCAAGCTGTACCTCTCTGTGTGGTCACTGTCCAACTGAAGGATTCTGAGGAAAGCTGCAGCATCCTTCCTCTACCCTAGATTGCTCCCAGCCCCATCCAACCTGGCCTTGGACACTTCCAGGGATGGAGCAGCCACAGATTCTCTGGACACCCTGTGCCAGGGCCTCACAGGAAACAATTCCCTCCTGACATCTGATCTAATCCACTCTCTTTCAGTTTGAACATATTTCCCCTTGTTCTATCACTGTTCCGGAAGAAAGAGGCAGATGTCTCGTTAATTTTTTATTTTCTACTGAAGGAGAGGGATGTAGAGGGTCATGTTTTCAAAGGTACTGGTCTTCAACTTTTTTGCTTGAAGCTGGTCAGAGAACTCATGGTGTAAGGGTAAATAACTACATAATTCTTCTCAGGAACATGGTTGTACTGGCAAAACTAACAGCTCTGATGACAGGCTTCCCAGTGAGGCCAGGGGCTGGAAGAAACATGAGCTGCCCTCTTAACTTTGGACTAAATGGACATCAAGATATTATCCATGGGCTCAACTGAGCCCACAGCTGGTTCCTCTGGGGTCAGCCAGAAGCATACAGGAAAAATAAAAAATGTAGCTCCATGAATCCTGCAATATTTGTACATAGCCAGAATTTCCAGAGCAGTCCTAACATTGACATTAAAAGTTCTAAAAACCTTCTATAAAGGATGTGTTACAACTCAGAGTTAGAGCACATTATTCAAAGTGCTTGAGTAGCTAGCTCCCCTCTGAATTGCCAACATAATAATATATTACAGTGATCAGTAGGTAAAGGCTATGTATATTTTAACACCTTTCAGTAATGCCAGAGGTCCTAATATTTAATATTTTTATAAATCTTCAAATTCTACGAAACTTAGAAAATCCTACTGCTATTCCTTGCACTTGGGGAATCTAAGGCTCACGACACTCGCTGAGTTAGAAACAGCATGTTTTTTTAAAACTCCCTTGCATAATCAGATTGAAATAATTTTTAATCCCATAAAAATTTCACATTTTCCTATTCCTACGGCAATGATCCCCAGTCTTTGGTTATACATTGTGTAGGAAGCCATTTTCTTTCCCAATCTATTAATCAATTATTCTCCCCATTCTTGTATTGAGGAAAAATACATACTCTATTATTAAGCATATTGAGAATTAAAATCTTAAAGCTCTGAATATATTGAGGTATGATCTTAAACCTCATCATGTTCAACTGTCATTTTTGCCACAAAAAAGAGTGAAAAACCTACCAAATAGTTAAATAGAACAGTCTCTCACACCTATTGTTCCAGTTATATAATGGATCTGTGTCAAAGAGGAATCATCTATATCTGCCTGGAGTTACCAAAGGTGATCACTTTTCATTTTTCACCTTTTATATCCTACCTTTGCTAAGCTCTTCTTTTCGATACTTATAACCATGCTGACATATCTTCCATCAATTGTTTCTGTTATTCACACAAAGTCCTTTGGAAATTTAAGGAACTTATGGCCATAATCCTGTTGTTGATATGTTTGTTGATTTATTTGCCAGGTCCAACAACTTCTCTTGAATGCCACAATGCTTTAGCCTGTTAAAATGACTGTTATTCATGTATTTGTCTATTCCAATTTATACATGTTTTTTTGATGTAGACGTTATTTTTCTATTTTTATTTCTTTTCCCATGTAAGCAGCTATGAGTTTGCCCAGCATACTCAGATTCTCTGGTCTGCATATCCCTGGACTTTCTGCACGATGCCCATTTCCATTTCCTGTTGCTGATTCCATTTTAGGCACAGTTAATAGTTCAGCAATTTTTTATACATTGAACTCTTTTGGAGCTCTTGGGTGAATACATCTGTTCCTTGAAGATTTGTTACCACACACATTATCAGTAGTTTAAAACTCGTCTTTTGTAGCTTTTTATAAGCTGTGTAAGCACTGAATTTAGGCCAAGCCTTACTAAAGATCCCTCAAACATTAAAGTCCTACGCCGATTTTAGGAGTTAATTTTCTGACTGAAGATCTTCTACACCAACCACGTCTTACCCTGATTAAATAATAGAATTGAATTTAATGACATATAGCCACCATTTTTCACATTGAGTATCCACATTTCGGTCATTCAAAGTACCTCACACTCTGTTTCTGTTCCTGTGATTGTTCAGGACACAACTACTACAAAATCATGTCATTTGTCATTATTCATCAAGATAACACAGGTGTGCAGCAGGTAAAGGCAGAACTTACTGATTTGTTCAGCCTTAGACAGAATTTCAACAAGAAGCACACATAGGAGGGAATTATAATATAGGCTATATAATATGGATATAATACAGGTTTTGTTGATACTTCACACTAGAGAAAATGAGATATTCTTAAATTATCTATTTTCATATCACTATCTAGCAAATAAACCTTGGTACTAGAGAGCTGAAGGCCTAATATCTTTAGTGGCATAACCACCTTATGGTTTCCCATTAAAGATCATTACTTAATTTCAGGTAGAGTAGGGAGTGTTTCATTCATAATGTATTGTACTTAAATTCTGCTCATAAATATATATATTTTTTTTAACAGAACTCTCTTCTTCCAGAGATTTGAATACTATCAATTCTGTCACTTTCTTTATATTTTTTTTTAGCCATTCCAATCTATTCTGACTTAGTGAAGCACACTTCCGAAGAAGAAGACTTATCTTAGTCACAAGGTTAAGGAATCTGCTGATGCACAAAAATAAAGATTTCTGCACTACTCGTCATTTTGGCACTAACAACAGCCTTTAACTTTACTGCACAAGAAGAATGAAAAAAACCCAATTGGATTTCCATTGTTTTTATGAGGTTTTTTTGTCCTATTAAGTATCTGTTTCCCTCAGACTTTTTACCTGTGCTCCATAAAAGCAATTTCTCTTTTACGGATGTTCCGATAATTAAATGTCAGACCAATTGGGACAAATATAAAATTATTTCTCATATGATAGGAATTCAAAATTGTAACGAAGTATTTTGGTGGTGTGGTGAGTTAAATTTAAATGAGGACAGAGTCACCTAGGTGACAGCAGTGGAAAGCTGTGCCACTCTTTCTGTTCACAGAACAATGGTACAAACAGTGAAGTTCTCTCCAGAAGGTTTGGAAAACTTAAATTTCACTCAGGATAGACATATTTTGACATAAAGAAAGATTCAGGTTATTATGAGGTTTAATTCTTTACTCTGGTAATAAGATGCCAGGAGAATTTCCAGAAGAGACTAAAAGGCATTTTTGCCTTGACCATCTGGCCATGCTCTTGTGCTCCAGATATCCACTGTGGCCGAAGAGAGAACAAAACTGAGATACAACAAAATTCTTCCCCATAAGTTTAATAGTTCAATGGACCCTTATCACACAGCAATCATCCTGACACAAAATTATTGGGATTAGTTCCCTCCTAATAAAACACAATGGACTGAAGGTGTATGCTTTTAAACAAGGAAAAGCAATACTATGAACTGCTGTTTGAACCCGTCCCACACTTCACTTCTTTCTCCTCACAAATATTTATCAAATAAGGTTCAACACCCGCGCAGGGCAAAGACATCAGGCAGTGAAATATTCTGGTCTCAAAATACAGCAGTATGTTATCATTAAGCAATTTAAAACTCTTTATATTACATTTACACAGATCTCAAAAAGTAAGTTTTTCAGATCCCGCTGTGTCCAAAGTGCTGTCTGATATTTCCCAAAGGATGTTTGGGCTGAAATCTCACTGATCACCACAATTTGATGACCCACTATGTCTCTTTACGCATTTCTCTCTCTTTTTCCTTTTTTTTTTTTTTTCCTGGTAGATATCAAGGGATTCAGAGCAGATAAAAATCCGCAAAACCAATCCAACTATTTTCAAGTTCTAACCACTTCCTGGTTTAGAGCATTACCAGTCCTGGAAAGTTACTGTCTCACCAGTCATCTTGTAGTCCCAGGCAATCATCAGTGAAATCATTCATCACTCAGATGGAAAGCAAAATGGGTGTTAAAAGGGAATATAACTAATCCATGAGCAAGATTTTTCAGATAGGGTGCACTTGGGAAATGAATTACACTGCTGCTGGATTCCCCAATTCAGCATGAGCCAAGGTCCAAGGTGTCAGGCAAATTTCACTCCAGAAAATAGCAAGATGATCTCACTCCTCTTCACCCCCTCCTCCTCCACCTCCTCTCTAAACTCAACAAACCACAAACACTTGCAACTTCTCGATCTTTAACAAATAACCTATCATAAAGCTATTAGGAAAAAAAAAAAAAAAAACCAAAAAAACCCCAAACTTTTCTTTTTAATTAAAAAGAAGGAAATACACCACTTTTTTTATACAATTACCTTTGAGAAAGAGAGCAAAAGAGATCAGGAATTGTCACTGACATCAAAATTCCTCATCAGTTCAACTGAGTGAAAGTTCTGGAAACTCTGAGGATTTGAATGTCTCTCTTAGCCACCACTGAACCCGCATAATCCTGGCGTTAGCTCCAGTGCAAACATGCCAGGCTCGGTGACAATAGCTATGTGGAGTTTGATCAGTTTTAGGAGGCTTGAACAGTGGTTAGGGTTGAGTTTGGTCTGTAGTTTAAGTAGACTCAGACTAAATACACAGCCGCAGAAATTCACTCCGATTATTAGAGGGGAACCCAACAAGTTTTAAACATCCAAGAAATGATGAGTTGGGTAAGAAAGCCATGGAAATTCTAGGAACCAAAGAGAGTTTGCTCTTTTTGTATTTTTTTTTTTTTTTTTTTTCACATGAAGTATTATATTATCCACAACTAGGAAAAGACTGAAAAAACCATTAACACTGTTTTGCTAATGAAAATCATCATTACATGTAAAGAGCACTGCCTCCCCCACCAACTCAGAGAAAGGAATTGTAAACTGAATTCAAAATTTCATGCCTAACTATTTAGGACAGGAATACCCCAGGGATAGCCTTGGTGCTGATGATATCTGTACTGAGCATAATGTGGCTCTTGGGTTACGGTGTTAAAACATGCAGACAGACACAACTCACACAAAACCTGCTTATCTCTGTCAGTGCTGTTACCAGAGACCTTAAAAAAATTGACCAAATGTATTTTTTTTTCCTCATTAATACTCATTTATTGTAGTAAGGTGGTAAAATACATTGACAAAACAGCAGAGAGACATAGTTCCTTGTGTGACAGAGATATAATGCAGTAGAGACAGAAGGAAAGCCCATCTAGATTCTTTTTTTAGAAACATTCACTCAACCGGAGGAAGAAGTGTGTGAAGATCTAAACTGATGGAACCCAAATACATTACTAATTTCAAATAAACAACACACCAACTCTAACTCCCATATGGGGTCTGGCGGTACTGATCTGAAAAACTCTGGAGCAATAATGCAAATGGCTGACACTGAAACTCAATTTTGACATTTTGTAGAATTGGTCATCAATCGGTTCAAGTGTAATAATGTGCTTTAATGTCATTATATACTAGGGGTTTCTTGGATCTGCTTGAATACTACCTATCATACATCAAAGAATTTACTCAGAGATTAAGAAGCCTGCTATTCTTACTTAGATTTTATCTAATAAATTTGGAACCAATGGAGTGTTTTCATTTTTCCATCTATTGTCACATTTCCCCCCTTCCTTTACATTTTTGGACTAATTTCTTTGGGGAGGTTGGGTTTTTGAGGCCTTTTCTTTCCCTTTAATTGTCATGACTACACAACTTAAATAAGTTCACGTGGTAAAGCTAACATGTCTGCATTAGGCAAGTTGTTAGATATGATTAAAACAAATCTCTCTACTTCCTTAATTCACTGGGGAAAAAAAAAATGTGAGTCTTAAGACAAGAATGCAAGCAAGTCTTAAACAATCAAGATGATTAAACTGATTAAGTTTCTTTTCTTTAAATGCTAGTCATGCTTCTTATAATTAATAACACCATAATGAGCTGTAATTAATTTCTGGCAAAATTCTACTTTCAAGTAGTTTGACTCCTACTGCAAAACACATAACAAGCTATCCTTGTTACGGATTCACATCTTTTAAACAATATTCAGTATATAGGCTGGCCTATATTAATATGCCACTTTGAAAGATTTATTTCTATTTTTCAAGTTGCTCTTTACTGTCTCCTTTCAGAGACAGCATCTTTGCCAGATTTAATTAAAAAAAAAAAAAAACACAAAAAGAAAAAGAAAAAAAAAAAAAATTAAAATTACCAATTGTTAGCTAAGCACAGGCCTAAAGAGTTCCTGAGCTGGAACTGTAATAAATAAAATAGTAGGGTCAGGAATAGGACTGGAGTGAGAGTTACACACAGCTCCTTCCTTACACCTTGCTATGCTGGTGAAAAATGAGCTATGCAAGACCTTTGGAGTATTGGCTTCCCAATTTTTCTTTTGTCCTAGTTTCATCAAGATTAGAGTTATAAGGAGCTGGCACCATGCTGTGTTTCGATCTAGAGAGAATGATGTTGAGAACAACAAGTGAGTTCTTAATTGATTGCTTGGCAATGCTCACTCCGGCCAGGACTTTTCGATTCCAGTGTTCTGCCTATGAGCAGGGCACAAAAAGCCAGGGGAGAGCAGAGCGACCAAAGCTGGCCAACAGGATTATTCCATGCCATAGAATTTGTCATCTCCAGTCATAAACTGAGGAGAGTTGGCCAGGAGCTGTGTACTGTCTGGGGAACACGCTGACATCTGTCAGTGGGTGGTGAACATCACCTGTTTCTCTTCGGCTTTGCTCCTCCCTCTCTCCCCTTTTCATCATTATTGTCATTAATAATAATTATTCTCTTTATATTTTATTGTTTTAATTATTAAAAGGTCTACTTTTCTTGTTTGCTTGCTTTTTAATTTCCCCTCAGCAGGACAGAGGAGAGTGAGCGAGTGGCTGTTGGTTGCGGTTAAAACCACAGCAAATTATCAGCACAGGCATCTGTATGGGCTCTGACTGAGCACAGCCACCCAAAAAAGTTGTACCACTGTGGTTTCCCCTGCAAGCTGTACCTCTCTGTGTGGTCACTGTCCACTGAGGATTCTGAGGAAGCTGCAGCACTCTGGACTCTCTTACGGACAAGCCCTGTGCTCCTCCAGCCTTGCAGGAGTTTTGTGTGGAAGTTTTACAACATGATTAGCTTGCTTTAATTACAACAAAAGAACCTGCTGGATGACTGTCATATGAAAACCTTCATGACAGTAAATCTGTGTTAATTTACAGGACAAGCAGACAAGCCTCAGCCCATGCTCACCTTGAAGAACAATCTCTATCCAGACGCCAGGAGGTGAGAGAGCCTCTCTGCACCTTCACACCTCTCCTCTGAGCGTTCTCCCACTGAAGTCACACACAGTAATGCCAAGTCAGGATTCAGCTCATGGGGAAAACAAAAATCTCTGAGGTGGATAGTGCAGGTAAAGCAGGCAGAAAGAAGTACCGGGAGCCTTTCAAAAACAATATAAATTGTGCTGCTGTTTAATATCCCCAGCAGTGAAGTGACCTTGCAACACCCTCCCCTGTGTGTACCCCTGGCTACACATCCTGTTGTGTCCTGCTTCAGCTGCAGGTAATTAGCTGTCTTTGGTTTTATCTCTGAATATCCAGTTTTCACATTATAAACACTTTATTATCTGCTCTGTAGCTATTGTTCTGCTGTTGTTTCTTCTCCTATAGAGGAGCTTGTTATCTGCATCTCAGTCCCCTTCAAATGTCTTCTGCTCCATGCTGAAGGAATTACGGGACTTACTGGGTGGTTCACTGGAGGTTAGCAAAATGGTAAATTGAGAAATGAGGCAACAGTTTCATTGCAATTGTCTGTGAGTCTGATGGCATTTACTGCAGCCTGGATAATAACAAACTGTGGTTTGGGGGAGGTGGAGGAAACACAAAAGCTTTGTTATGACAGGTAAACTATGAATAAATGAATATTTGCTAGAGACTTCTAAGTTGATAATAACAGAATTTCTCTCCTAAAGACTGTAACTGCCAAATTTACTACAATTCCATTGACATAGAAGAGCACACCT
>VKON01000197.1:87202-124580 GCA_009741485.1 Malurus cyaneus samueli
TTTACAATTAGTGATGCCATGATCTTGAATCTTTTAATGTATTTTTTTTAAAGATGAATGTGTTCTAATTAGTTATTTATCTGTTTCACATGTTTTAAATAGTAAGAACCAGGTTTCATCTAGGTAAAGTGATGAGCCTTACCTAAAGTGAAAGTATCAGTAGCACTTTTCAATAGCTGATGCTACATGTTTCTGAAAATATGATGGTAATTAAAACATATGAGTACATTTACTAATCTAATGACTTTTCTGTTTAAAACACTACAAAATTAAAATGTTACCTAATCAAACGTTATGTATTTTTCTATCAGCTATGGAATCTAATGCATGTAATACTTAAATATTCTTAGAGCACTGGCTGAAAAATCAGGAAATGGACCAGATAAATATTCCTGGACAGAATGATGGACTTGGAGCACAATGGCCACTCATCTAGGGAAGGATGTCCCTGCCATTGGCAGGGGCATTGGAATGAGCTGAACTCTAAATCCCTTCCAATACAAAACCATCCAATTGATCATTAATGACTTTACCACTGATGCCTGTTCACTGGGGGATGGCGGGTGTCTTCGCACCAGCGAGATATACCATCAAAAAATGTTTCTCCTTCCTCTTCCTTACTCCTTCTCCTCCTTCTTCCCTTCCTTCCTTCTTTCTCTTTCCTCTTATTATTTTTTCTTTCTCTCTCTCTCTCTTTCTATCTGTCCTCATTTATTCTTCCTTTTTGCTTTCCCTTTTTCTTTCTTTTCTTTGGTGGGGGAAAGAATTACGATTGTTTTTTTTATTCTTTGGAAGATTTTTTAAGCAACAATTTGAGAGGTAGTAATCTTTAGAAAAGTTAAAGTGTAGGAACGAGGATCCAAAGTCATTTGATTGTAGAGGGAGTCAGAAGGTTGATGGTTTTCCAGGATAAGTAATGCAGCCTCAATGTTTTATCCTATTGATGATTATCATGCTCCATCAACGGAAAAGGTCTTTTATTGTCAGATTTTGAGATCAAGAAGATGATATGATTATGTGGGAGGCAATAGGTGGACACATTTATCTTACAGTGATATATTTTTTGATGGGCAGGTGGAAGCTGTAATATGTGGGAAATGAGCAGTGAAGATGAATCAAATGGATGATGAATCATATAAAATTCAATAAAAAAAATAAAAGTAAAAGACCAGGATCAGTGAGTTTGAAAGCCTAAAACCTTTAAGTCCAACCACTTCCCTCAGAACTGCCAAGGCCACCACTAGCCCGTGCCCCCAATGCCACATCCATATGGCTATTTTAAATCCCTCCATGGATGAGGAACACACTTAGGCAGCTTTCCATGAAGAAGTTCTTCTCTGATGTCCAATCTAAACCTCCCCTGGCCCAGCCTGAGGCCGTTCCCTCTCCTCCTGTCCTTGTTCCCTGGAGCAGAGCCCGACCCCCGCTGCCCCCTCCTGTCAGGGAGTGTGCAAGCCACAAGTCCCCGGAGCCTCCTTTGCTCCAGGCTGAGCCCTTTCCATCTCCTCAGCCCCTCATTAGAATTTTGGTCCAGACTTTTCGCCAGCTCCCCTTCTCTGGACACAAAATAATTTTAAAGAATTTGCTCTTCTGTGCCATATTCTCCTCTGTATTTTTTTTCCCATTAAACTTCCATGATGATTTGTAGGCTTTGCCTACTGCTCCCAGCCCCATTTTCTTCATTTAAAAACTGAGGAAAGATGAGTGCATGGTTCAGAAGCACAGTCTGCAGTTAGCAGCAGCAGTAGCAGAATGTATCAGAAAGTTTTGATGCTCAACTGAGAAGATGTCAGAAACAATTTTGTAAGTTTTCATCTCACTCCAGCACCACTGTAAAAAGGCAAAAAAGGTGGTTGTCTGAGCCTCCCTCTGCTGTCTGCAAGACTGACTTCTTCCCAGGTAGATACATCTCATTTTATGAGACACTTCTATGACACGTGATAAATTCTGTTTTTCTGCATGGATTTTGTAGAGAGTCTGGCCAAATCACTTACCTCATCACTTTAAAACATCTGTAATTAACAAAAATGTATACTATTCACTGTCAATAAGCAGCAAAAAATACATCTCCTTTGACTTGCAGTTTAAAAGTCCAGAAGGAGTATTGAAAACTTTTGTTCTTTTTGTAGGTTACTGGCCTGAATAATGGGAAACAAGAGTCATTCTTCAGTACAGACTTTTCTACCTAAATGTCTTCAAGAGAAAATGGACCTGCTGGTGTTGAAGTACAGTTACAAATTTTGAAGCAGTTTTAATCCCAAAAGCAACAAAATTCAGCCTGATGCTAAGGTGAGAAATTCATAATACTGCAGTTTTGTGATTCATAATATGAGTAAGAAACCGTCTAGTAAACAGTGTTTCATAGTCATGCACTGAAAAATAACATCAGGATAAATATAATATCATATTCTTGAAGTATTTTCAGTGTCTCAACCAGGCACCAGAAGGTACAGGCTGACAATTTTTGATATATTAACAAACAGTTACTCACACAAAAGAAACCAAAATCAAAACAACTTTTTTTTTTTTTAAAAAAAAAAGCTAAACAAAAACAGAACAAAGCAAAAGAAAAATCTTTTCTGTCTCATACTCAACAGAGATTTCAAGGATTGGGAAACATGAAAATAGAGCAACCATCAAAATGAAAAATCCAAAAGTTGACACTTGCATTGTCTGATAACCAGTCAACTTGAGCAAATTCCACAGTAAAACCTCATTGAAGCAAAAAAAATTCAGCTGGTCCTGATCATGAAAATTCACAGTAAACCTAGTTTGAGTATTACCTTATGACATGACAAAATCTTAGAGGAAAAAAAAAAAAACCTAATACATTTGCACTGCAAGAAATGTGCTAAATCATAGAATCATAAATCTTCAATTTACAATTAGTATGGCATGATCTTGAATAGCTTTAATGTATTTTTTTTAAAGATGAATGTGTTCTAATTAGTTATTTATCTGTTTCACATGTTTTAAATAGTAAGAACCAGGTGTTCATCTAGAGTAAAGTGATGAGCCTTACCTAAAGTGAAAGTATCAGTAGCATTTTCAAATAGCTGATGCTACATGTTTCTGAAAATATGATGGTAATTAAAAACATATGAGCATACATTTACTAATCTAATGACTTTTCTGTTTGAAAACATCAAAATTAAAATGTTACCTAATCAAACAGTTATGTATTTTTCTATCAGCTATGGAATCTAATGCATGTAATACTTAAATACTTCTTAGAGCACTGGCTGAAAAATCAGGAAATGGACACAGATAAATATTCCTGGACAGAATGGATGGGACTTGGAGCAGCCCAGTTCAGTGGAAGGATTTCCTGCCCATGGCAGGGGGATTGGAATGAGCTGAACTCTAAATTCCCTTCCAATACAAACCATCCAATGATTCTGTAATGACTTTACCACTGATGCCTGTTCACTGGGGGATGGCGGGTGTCTTGGCACCAGACGAGATATACCCATCAAAATAATGGCTTACTCTGCTTTTCTCCCACTATTTGAACAGCTTTCCCCTGTGTTCAGAGAAAATTGAAAGTGTTGGCTCTTTAGGCTGGTGAATGTAACTAAAACTTGCTTTAAGAAGGGGTACAGACAAACCCATTTCTTAGGACGTTAAAATTCACTGGCGCACATGAAGACGGTAATTTCACTGAAACCATCATAAAATAAAAATATCATGTAAAAATAATAAGCTCGCTGGTTTTGTTTTTCAGCAGTGTTTCTCTTAAGTCACAATTTTAATTGCAGATTAGTTTTGCTCCTGTAGTCTTGTTGATAGATCTGAGGAAAGCAGCATACATCATTAACTGTACTGTGTAGGGGTTCACATTTCAAACAAAAGCTTTGTCTGGCCAAGCCTCTATGGCCTGTCTGATTGTTGCAGAATTGTCATTAAATGAAAATGATGCCCAGGAATGTTGAACTTAATGTTATGTCTTGAAATAACATGAATAACATTACAGCTGTTTTAATGAAATTCATAGGAGAAAAAATGTCATTAAACAAAGCAACAATATTAGCCCTGGTGCCCTGGTCGAATTCCAGTCTGGCTGATTGCATTCTGACACCTACTATTTTTCAGCTGTTGGAATGTGGTTTGTTTGTGCACCTCTCTGTTTTTTTCATTGATATGTTAATGCCCTACATCATCATCTCCTTGCTGCCTGTCACTCCAGAGTTAGCTGGCTGTCACTCTCGACCATCCAAATGCTTTTAATGAAGCTGTAACCACAGTGCATGACCTTGAAAGGATCCCTTTCAATCCACTTCCCCAGAGCTCATCAAGTCACTCAGATATTGCTTAACCTCACAAGTGAGCATAGGTAAAACTTATTTGAGTGTTTGTTAAACACACAGCACAGCCTCATGTCCCAACTCTGAAATGACGAAATGCAGAAGTGCATTAATATGTGTTTACAGCTGAGCACAGAGGTGCCCTCCCCTCACACTGGGGTTTAGTTTAGGTCAGGAAGGTGCTCTCAGCAACACCTGCTCCTCATCCCCACTTAACCACGATCTGCTTTGAATTGGAGATTGAAGTCTAAAAACACAGTTTAAAATGGATGAAACACGTGAAAATACCCTCTGGGAGAACAATTTATACACCTCAGCACCACTAATCACACAGACAACAGTCATGGAGGACAGGCAGTTCAGATTTAAAAAGAATATCCCAAAATATGGAATTCAGAATAAATTGTTTTCTTCTACAGTTGGTTCATACCACTTGCTTATGGGCACATAATCATATTCAAACACTTTATTTAAAGGAGCTGTTCTTCTTTGCATTCTCTTACTGGTCTTTGACTTCAGGGTCAAAGTGTAGGTTGCAGCGTATTTGAGAAAACCCTTCTGATATTGCAAACTTGCTGGCATTTGTAGAGGGTTTATGGAGGAAAACATTCTGAAGGCCTAAATCTTGCTTAATTGAAAATTTTAAAAAATGTAGGACCACAGCTTGGAATTTCCTTGTGTACACAATCAGGCAGGATCATCAGTCTGACCTCACAGAACAGTTTTTAGTGTGTCTATCACATCTCACTGGCATATTTCCTAATATCATTCTCAAGAGTCTCCCCATGCCCTTTAATCTTGAATGCTGTTGGTGAAACCTAATTCAGACATTGATGCACACTAAATTTCCTGGTTTTGAGACCAGGCATGATCATTGAGAAGCATGTAAAAGCATCTAAATCAGGAATGTATTTTTATATATCTATTGACAGTGATTAAAATATAAAAGCTCAACAAAAAGTAAGATTAGAAAGACACAGCGCCAAATATCAGTGAAATAGTTTCTTTGCATTGCTTAGAAAACAGAATATTCCTGAAACCTCATCTATAGGTAACTGCAGGCAATCAACTGTATTTTGCTTTGGGGTCAAGTGAAATGTCCTGCTCTCTCAGGAAAACAACTGAATCCACATCCTTGCCCAAACCCACATCTCTCCCCTTCTGATATAAAAGCTCGTGGCACTGTTTTTTGGACCCCAAGCTGCATCTTAAACTGCTACAGGATCGTCACCATCAAGGTTTTGACACAGCCTGAATTAGGGAGGAAGCCAATGATCTGGGAAACAGATGTGAAGATTTTAATGCACATAATCAGACCTTTAGGACTAATTCAAAGCTCAGAGTTGCCTTTGATTTTCTTAGGTAGGATAACGACAAAGAAATAGGGAGCAGAATGACAGAGTAAGTGGAAAAGAGTAGATGGGGGTGTGTGAAGACAGATGCTCGTGAACCAATAAAACCACCATTTTATTAAGTTGTTACATATGTCTGCTTGGGAAGTCAGGAATCTGAAAGCAGTTGTAGTTGTACTAGGAGCATTTTAAGATTTCCATCTTTTCCATATAGGAAAACAGGTGTTTTTGTTTTTTCTTTTTTTGGTTTGGTTTTTTTTTGTTTTTTTTTTTTTTCTGTTTTGTTTTGTTTTTTTGTTTTGTTTTGTTGTTGTTTTTGGTTTGCTTTTTTTGTTTGTTTTGGGTTTGTTTGTTTGTTTGTTTGTTTGTTTGTTTTTGGGGGTTTTTTGGGTTTTTTTTTTGTTTTTGTTTTTTTCTTCTGTTCCAAGTTCTGCTCCTAAATTAGTCTATTTTTCATTCAGTACCAGGTCACAACCAAGCTATTCTAGGATGATCTCTCTCCAACTCACTTCCTTGCGCAGGCACAGATCAATACAAACAGCAAGGCAGTAGAGAGGGAGCAAAAGGAAAAGAGAGAGCAAAGATTCTTAAAGACATTGAGAGAAGCCACAGACATCGCTCCTGTAGTTGAAAGCTCTGCTTCTCTGTGGGTGGTGGTAGCTGAAATCTTGTGTACAGATCAAAGTGAATTCAAGTCTTGCATGTCCCCATTTCACCTGAACACTCTAACCACAGTCACTGATCTTCAGGCAAAAGTAGGCTCATCTGTATTTCTTTACCTTTTTCCTTTTTTTTTTTTTTTTTTAAATCTGAAGCTAAAAATGCCTTCAATCAAATCTAGTATGTTTTTGGGGAGAAAATGTTCGGTTTAATGCGGGCGGGTGGAAACTTCAAAGCAACCCAGGATTTTTGTTGCAAAGATCCTGGACTGAAGCTTTTTCTGTGTCGAAATGTACATATGAGAATTCAGATACGCATTTACATCAGATACGCATTTAACATCAGTAATCAAAGCTTTTCAAGTAAAAATAAAGAAAGTTTGGATGTGCTTTGCCAAGCCTACTTCAAATTCCATAAGACATGAATGAAAATTACTGCAAAGCCTCTAATTTATTACAAGTTTGCTGCTCTTTGATTAAACCGTGATGATTCTCAGTAGTACTGTACAATTTAGGCTGCAGAAACCTGTGAGGCAAAACCAAGCAAACACCAGCTCAGGAAATGAGAGAAGACTTCTTACTGTCTGACACCTCCAGGTCCATCTTGTTTCCCACCAGCACCACGGGGATGTCGTAGTGCATGTTCGCCGGAGTACGCCAGTGAGCCTAGATGAGCTCTTGATACTCGGCTGCCTCCTGGAAGGACTGGCGGTCAGTGATGGAGTAGCAGATGATGAAACCTTCTCCACCTCGCATGTACTGGTCCCTCATGGCTGTGAATTCTGCCTGCAGAGCAGGAAGGACACGCTGAGTAATTTGGCAAACAAAATTATCCACCTGTAAATAGCAAACTTGCAGAAAACTTGCCTGATTCCCCCACATAAATTCACTCTGCTTGCTTTACCCTTGTAAACACTGCTTGTTGAAACTTGTGCATCCTTCTGGGTTCATCAACACCAATAATAAGAATTTCTCTAAGGACATTTTTTTTAAAATCTTTTCCCATCCAAGGGAGTTCTGTCCTCTAAGAATATGGACTTATTATGCAAAGCCTGCATACAGAAAATACTTTCCCATGTATAACCAGAAGCTTCTGCAGTGCTGCCTGAACAGAGAACTTACAATGGAATGAATATTAGTATTGTTAAAAAAAAAAAAGGTATATTGCGCCTAGGGTCGGGACAGGTACAAATTCCTTAATTCAGATACAAATTCCTTATTATGCACTCAATTCAAAAGCTTAGTTATATCAAAAGATATTAAATTGATTCCACCAACTTTGGAATAGTGCCTAGAAAAACAGGATCTGATCTGCCAAAGTTTCTGTTTCAAAGGCTCTCAGAGAAGAGTGTTTTTAGTCCTTGGGATAATGTTGTTAAATGGAATGAACAATTTCAGCCAGTGAGAATTCACCCAGTTTTCTCCTCCCACATTTTTCTGTTTTAGGTATGCATTTTATTGACAACAGCAACACCTTCTGGTTACTGGTATTTTTTTTTTATTATTTTTTTTTTTTGGATATATTTAATAACTGCCACATAGTACAAAAAAAAAATCAGATTTAATTTTTCAAAAGTATCTCAGGCACTTTGGCTTGAGAATTGTTTTAAGGCCAGTTTCTTTCTCAAGTTTGTTTGCTTTCCTTGATCACAGCCCTGAGTAACCCAATACCATGGCACAGTCAGTCAGGATCAGATCCTCTGACAGGAATCAGTTCATCTAGAGATATTATAATGCAGGAAGGTCTGATAAAAAAGAAATACACATATCAACATTGGACCATTTCTATGAGCAGCAGGATGCAGCATCAAGTCCTGTATTTTTTACTCTATTGAGAATTTGGGATAGGATTTTTTTAAAACACTTTAGTTTACATATATATCTCTTCAGCCCTTGCTGGAAATTGAAGGGAAATAGAGTTCTTAGGCTCTTTTAAAAGTCTCAGCCTTAAATCTCTCTCAATAGTCGTTCATGTTGATTGACAATACTTCCTGTGAATAGACTTTCATGTTGACCATTATCATTTATTTATGATGTATCTTTTACCCAAAGGCTTTATATATCATTCAAAACATTTCACTTGCTGCAGGAAAAAGTTCATGCAACTAAGCATCAAAATGGCAGACTAACAGGCAATTTAAGGGCAGGATTCTGCTTTGTGATTTACCCAGAATTTGAAAATCTCTGAATTATCACCAGTGGCACCCCAACTACATTGACAGAGTGGATCTGGTCACAACGTAGCCCATCCTCTTGAAACGATGTGCAGGCATTAGGGCAGCTGGACACTGACGAAACCGAACACAGAGGATTCCACACTCTCTGGTATGGACAAGACACTGAACAGAGATGTGTGTCTGTCCCCAGGTCTTTCCCTGCCATCTGCGTTAGATAGTTATTGAGATAATGAATCATGCAATAGAAAAGTAGAGATCACATTCAATGTCTTCAAGTTGAGGGCAGGCAGTGCTAATGACCAAACACAGTCATTAAATCCATTGCCCACCCTCAAATCCCAGGCTTTTGTACCAGCAAAAAAGATATCACTGCAGCCCCCATTCCCTGTGACCCTGATTTTGTCTTCTTTGTACCTTAAAAGGTACAAAGTCTCTTAGAATTGTTCTACATCATGGTGAGTAGGGTAGTGTCCTTTATAGGAGGAACAGAATTAGGCCAGGTTTCATTCAGGCTGAGTGGATAATGGAAACCTTCAGAGAAGTTGAATTTGGGGATTAGATTTCTGAATTTAGCTTGCTGTAAGACTACAGTCCACCATCTAAACTGTCCTTGTAAAAAAAAATGGTAAACTATTCAATGCTGTTAATGGACTACAGGCTGCTTCTGCTGATGGGAAACAGTTATCCCATTAGTTACCTAATTATCTATTTTTTTGCACCTATTATTTATTGTTAGAGCATTTCTACAACTGAGTGGAGCTTCTAGCTAAAAGTACATGTTTTCACATGGAACCTAACGCCCAGCCCAGATGACCTGTCTCCCTGAGTTAGAAATTTCATAAATCAACTCCCACAGCACTGTATGACAACTCTGCACAGGCTTTTACAAAGAATGAGCTCGGTTTAAGTGAGGTGATCCACCCCTAGGAAGGGCTCAGAACTTGGCACACTCATTTATCGCCATTTACGGCAAACTGAGAGGGAATTGGGTCACACATCCCCGTTTCAGTCGCTCACGGAAAGTGACGTTCTGCAGCACGAGAACTGCCAGGACGCCTCCCCAGGGATGTTTAATGGCTCTCCCTGACTGACAGGAGACCCTGATTTTACACACTGAGTCATTCCAAAGGGACAAAGTTCTCAGCTTTTAGGGACTGCCACTTGAGTTAGAATCCTCTACCTGCGCACTCAGGTTCATGCCGGGGCGCAGTTAAGACTTTCAGGATATGAATGACTTTACCTATGCAATTTTTTATTATGACAGGTTATTGCTCCTGATTTATTAGACTAAACAGGCAAAATACTTCAGTGTCATTTGCGGTGATCCATTTTCAGAGGCATTAAGTATTCTGTGCAAATTGGATTGAGAACATAGACTTGGCTTTCTGTTGTTAACTCAGCTAGTCATTTCCATTCCAAATTTTTGTGATGTTGACGTTAATTTCTCAGCTTTTTCTTCTTGGTGTGATTGTTCAGTACAAAGTTAAGGACTCCAAGGTCAAACATAAATAAGCCTTTTTTTGTGTTTCAAAAGAAACAGATTTTACCTCCATTCACCATTCACCAGGAACTAAGAGGAAAAAAAAAATTAATTACCAATAAATGTACTAAAATATTTCCAATTCTGTATGCATATTATACATAAAAGACAAAGAAATAAGATGCAATTAAATCTTTTTGACATTTGTAAGTTCAAATCTTACTCTAGAATCCACTTTTTTCATGTGTCTCTACACTAAGCTGAGATAAAACTCAAGTTCACCTGTTTTTTTGTGAATGTTCAAGTATAGATAGAGATAAAGCCTAAGGTTACACAGATTTTTCAGTAGTTTTATATTTATATTTTGCCTGGTTCCCTCATAGAATAAGCAACAGTGTATCTGTGCAGCTGGCACACTAATATCTTTTTTAATTGTTTCCTGATACAAAAGCAATCTCTTAAAAAATCATTCAGGAATAACACTGGATAAAAATTTCTGCTCAATAAGGGGAAAATACAAGACATTCCCAAGTCAGTAAATGCCAAGGAAAAGAGACAGAAGGAAATCACACCCCCTCAAAAGAAAATCAATTCTGAGAATTAAAGTGAAGATTTGTCATGCTTACAGCACTTTGCAGCTTGACATCAGTCTGGAGTACTCTCTTGTGTATTATGACTAAGACTTAACTGAAAAGTGTGATAAAAACTGCTTTGAAATCAAATCATCATTCTTCTTAGGAGTGTGATACTTGAGAACAAGCACCAAGTCTGGATAGAAACAAAACAAAACTTTTCTGAAAGTTGAAGGCAGGAAGCATAACTTTTTCTTTTTCCAGTATAATTGAATGCAGAAAAAAAGAAAAGCAAAGCTACTAATCCTCTTAAGATTATATATTTCTACCTGTTGCTGAGGAACTTTGGCAAGTAAATCTCTTGGTTATCATGTTGATCCTAAAGTGGTTTCACATTTGCATTTTATCAGTGATCAGGCATCTGACATGTTTTTTTAAAGGTATCAGAATGGCCTCATGATGATATAGAGCAGTTCCCACAACATTCTCAGATGTGTCTCATCCTGTTGTACTGAACTGCCTATACCAGCTTGATTCATTTCTCCCTTATTTCTCCCCCTCTTCTGTCTCTCTTCCTCAAACTTTCCTGGGATGTATAAAATCCTGGGAGGCATAAGAGCAGAGCTTTTCTTTGAAGGCTGTGGCAGAGAAAACCTTAAATATATTTGTACATTCCATGTTCCCCATCATTAGGACACTCACTCATTCCAGCAGTATCCCCACATTTTCCCTGAGAGTTGCCTGTGTACCTGTAGAAACCTATCTCATTGCCCTTTAATCTCTTATAATTTTCAACTCTTAGCAGCACTTTACCATTTATAATCCAATCTATTCACGCAGAAGAAATGCTTCCATATCTATTCTTGGGAGAGTGTCCCTGTTTCTAAACTTCATCCTCCTGTATATGCTTGCTTTTTCTGCCTATTTTTTAGCAAAGAGAAAATACCTAATCTCTGTTTTGTCCATCTTGATTTATCCTTTTTTATCTCACTTTTTATAATGAGAAAAAAGAAAACTTTTCATAGAGAGCAATATAAATAATTAAATTTAAATTTTTTATTGTTCTCATGGAAATGTAGACAGAACTTGTACATTGGAATTTTTTCATAGATAACAGAATATTTTCCCAATAAGATGAGTATCTTAATGTCTCCAGAAGACGAAACAAAGCGATTGAGCAGAAAAGTCAGACTTCACTTACGTTCCTGTATTTTTATGAAAAATGGGTGTATGTATTGCTGTCAAACATAACAGTCTGGGTCTCATGTTCAGCTCAGGACAGCCCTGCCTTTCTGACTGAAAGAGTCCAGGAAGGTGCTTAACAAAGTTCTAATGAAATTCAGCAAAGCTAAACTTGTTTCTTTACTATTTCCTAAGTATTTCCTCCTGAACGATGCTGCAGAAGTACTGGGCTGGAAAAGCTTTGAGGCAAATCAGAATAGAAGCTGTTTAGAAGAATCTCCCACATGTAAAATTATCATTTTACACCAGCAGAGCTCTAAAGTGAAGCCATTTCTCCCACATACCCATGCTGTGCACAGCTAAGAGACATCCTTGTCAGCCCCAGAAAGGACAAAAGGGGGTGAAAAGAACAAAAAAAAATGGGCAAGACAATGAACTGAGGGTCACCATCCCTGTCCCCTCTTTTTCATTGTGTGGGGATGTGTTTGAGGATAAACACAGCTCAGAAGCACAGTCCTTCCCCGCTCTCCTCAGAAGTGTGGGGCTCGGAAATTTAAAGATGCAGCACCTCCGAAACAAAGGTGTCATGTTTTTCAAACTACACACACACTCCAGGCATTTTGATGTCTGTTATTTTTTTTTATGATCTTGGCTTGTATCTCTGGAAGAGGTCAGATCCTCCCCAGGGAGGCCAGCCTCACAGTTTGAAGAATGTCACTTTCTATATCTTCTTGTCTTCTGTTCTGCTTGACTTTAGAACCAGGAATCTGCTAACAGATGTTCTTAATCAAAACTGTCTCCCTGATTACCACAGGGGTCATTCTTATTACAAAGTGGAGTTAATTTTACATTATAGTGAACACTTGAGGGGTGAGATATGCTCTTGCAAACAGGTAGGATGTGTTCAATCTAGACAATGAACAAACAAGGATAAAATGAACAAAAAGGACATAAGAAACTCAGGGGGAGGGGGGAAAAGTCTTCAAAGAGAAACAGAAGCAAAAATGAAAACTACTGTTTTCATTTTGAAACTGAATTGTTCACTTAGAAAAAAGCTACTCAGAAATTTTATTAAAAGTTGAAAATCTCTTCTCTCTCAGGAAATTTTTTGCCAATATGATCAAAGAAAATCTTTTTAAAAGCCAAAGTGCAAACCTCCTATATCTCTCTTACACACATAAGCATGAGTGTGACTTTCATCAGATTACGTATCATCCACTGGCACTGTTTGAAATGAAATGTGTTTTTCTTCTGCCTCTTGCAATAGATAAATAGATTTACCTAATGAAAGTACAGGCGGGAAGTGTGTCTAATTATTTAGTTCTCATAGATTTTTTCAAGTTTTGTTTGTTTTATTTTGTGTTTGTTGGTTGGTTTTTTGATTTGGTTTTCTTGGTTGTTTTGTTTTGGTTTGGTGGGGTTTTTTTGGGGGTTTTTTGCGGGTTTTTTTTTGGTTTTTTTTTTTTTTTTTTTTTTTGGTTTTTTTTTTTTTTTTTTTTTTTTTTCCTGAGGAGAAGGCAAACTGATAAATGCAAGAAATTTAAAGAGTTTAACAGCAACGCAAGAAAACCTTCAGCAGTTACATTTCAAGTAGAAAGCATCCAGACATGAATGTTGATGGATATTGATAATGTATAAAACTAATACCAGTACTGATCTAATATGCAAAGGATGGCCTTATTTAATGTGCTTTCTTTCCATGTTCAGAATCATAGCTTTGTTTAGTCTTCAGTCCTCTCTCCACAGCCATTAGACAGACATGACTGACTCCAGAGAATGACTCAGCCCATGCTCAGGGAAGAGTTTAAGATACCAGGGGTGTTTTTATTTTGTGCCTCTCACTGCCTCAACAAAGACTCAAACCCCAGCCCAGACTCTGATGTCCACAGCAACAGCCTGGCCCTGCCCACTCATATCCTTCATGCATTTGGGCAATAAGGCTGGTCCTCCTCTCCGTTTTAAACTTCTCATTTAGCTTCTGCGAGGCTGTTTTATTTCCAATGCAGTTCAGAAGACCAAGACAATGTGCCATCTAATGCCTGAAGCCAAGAGAGGATTTTTCCCTTTGCAGCACTCAGCAGTGGCAAATGCTGCTCCTCAGCATGGGTTAAGTAACACCATGAGATAATAAAGGAGCACTTTTTCCATCACAGAAGCCAAAGTTCCCAACCTGCTGCCTTTGCCCACAGGATTCCAGCCTGCAGCAGCTGCAGGTTTCCAGCAATGACACAGCAGAAAAGCAAGGAAGCACAGAAAGTTATCGACATCACACCCTGTCCCTGCTTCCATCCTGTTTGCAGCCATCCTTTGCAAACAACAACAATAACAACAAAAGGGGTTACATAGCAAAAGATAGCGAAAAATCTGCAGCAGGTGGTACTCAGCCACCTGTGCCAGCCTAAACCATCTGCCACATCACTGGGAGGAAGGAAGGGAGCTGAGTAACAGCTCTGACACAGACCAGGGAAAATGCAGGGGCTCTGGCTGAAACACTGGAGGACAGAGATTGATTCTTCTGCTCCTCAACTCTTTACGCTGTTCTGCTTGTACATCAAACCCATCTCTCACCACTCCTTTTGCCTGTTCTGGTAATGATTCAGTTCAAAATGGGATTAGTGTAAATGGGAATTAGCCCATAAGCCTGCAGTGGAAGTGGATTATTATTATAATCAGTCCCTTGATTAATGATCAGTCAGTGTCTCACGCCTTATAATTACAGGAAAGAATTCTTGCTTCTGTTGTAAAACAGCAATATCCCTTTCCTTCTGCGAATTTGTGCTGGGGACAAAATGCACATCATGTGTATCACATGATGACAGGAGAAGTATGAAGATAAAAAATATTCAGTCCAAGTTCCAAGCAGACTAATGGCTTTCTGAGCTTTATCTGACAGCCTTCCGAGGCAATATTGTGAACTCCACAAAATCAGTAGCCTTTTCTTAGCTCTGGGAATGTACAAGCATAAAGCTGAAACAGGCATTGAAATTAATCTGTAATTTTGAAGACAACTGGCAACCCCCTCTTTAAGCTAATTTATTTACCTGGAAAGGGAAACAGAAGAAGAAGGAGAATATTCATGACAGGTGTTCTTTGCTGGAAGACACAGGTATAATATCTATTTCTGTGACAAATAGCAGCATTACTGTTCAGCTGCTGATTTCCAGGGGTTTTCCAGGATAACTCTAACAGGTTAGGTAGAGAGATTGACAAGGGGCACCTCAAGACCTTTTCTAGGTCCAAGCTGGATGGGACAACTAAATGAATATTTGGCAAAATGAAAAACATGATTAGACATGCACTGATTATGAAATTCAAGCATAGATTTGCATTCCTGATTTTCACAATATTTTGGCTGAAAACTTTCTAAAATAACTTCCTCCTTCTACCTTCCCTACAATTATGTTCTTCAGCAGCAAGCTGCTTACCCTGGAAACTTGTCTTCAGTCACAGAGAGAATACAATTTTGCATTAAACATCAGTTCTGGATTCTTTCTGAAAACTAATATATTCTCCTTGAAAGAGATGGATTCCTTCCCACTAGTTAATACATCTTTAATCTCTGACTACAGAAGAGACTTTATGAACAGCTTAGATCCTGACTGAAAAGAGTAATTAATTAAAGAGAGTAATTTTTTAATATGTATTACTCTATCAGATTAATTAATTACGATATTACTCTCAACTTCATCCAGAAGGGTCTGAGATTTTGAACCAATGTGTTAAACTTTCACTCTATTTGAAAATTGTGAATTTGTGAGCTTTGTTTATTGACTCTAAATCATTGTTAGGCACAATCTTTTCTCACCATCAGTGAAATCATGTTGTTTCCCACAGGTGGACTTGTAGATTCGGGCTCCCCTTTCCACCTGTGGCACTGCTCCCCACCCTATCTGGAACAGCTTTCAGTCACAGTCCATGCAGGATTAAACCTTGTGAAAAGCAGGTGTCGGTGTTCCACAGCATCCTGAGCCCTGATGGATGGAGATTTCACTGACCCTTCCCTGGTTGCAAAATATTTTGTATGCACTGACCATTCTCTATTCACACCTCCTGCATCATGACTTATGCAGGAAGATTGAGGCCACCCAGCTTGGATAGGAAAAAAAAAAAAAAAAAAAAAAGTAAGTGAAGAGAAATAATAAGGGGAGGAAAAGACAGATCAGAGCAACTTCTAATAAAATAACTCAGGGATACAAAATATAACCTCACAGAGTGACCATTCTTTCTTACTGAGGAACTAGTAAATAACCTGCACTGGCATTCAGACTCTCCCTCCAGATACAGCTTCTTTTCACAGAGATTCCCAATGTTCTCAGTCTAATTGCCCTCCTGCCTCCAGGTGATAATATATTTGCTAGTTTTCTGCAACTGCGCTTTTGTTAACTTTATTAATCCTGCTCTTCCCGAGATGGTTTGTCATGTGCGGTAATGAAAAGATCCAGTCCATCACCTGGGAGATGATATCAACTTTTTATTCACCCCTAAATATGGATGAAATCACCATAACAATTCTCCAAAATGCCAGTAAAAATTTCTCAGTGTTACACTCCCTAACTCAGAAAACTGCCTTTTTCTTTCATGTTCATGCTAATGGTCTCTCTCTGAGGGATAAACACCTTGGCAATTTTCTTCTAAATGCAGGCACTGAAGCAATCTTCATTGTTAACTACCTCTAAAACCCCTAAATGCATTTGGTTTATCATGCACCACATAATACTTCTCCCCTGTTCTCATTGATATGCAAAAAGGAATAAAGCTGGTTTTCACCTTTTATCACAAATGAATCACAAATGGTTAAAGGGAAAAATTAATAGCTTAGTAATTACATTTTAGTAAACAGCAGAGAAAAAAGAAAAAAACAATAACCCAGTAGTGAAGAGGTAATAACTGCAGCTGCAAGCAAGGGCTTGCCAGGGATTCAGACATGCTCTTGTCAGCTTCTGTGTCATCATAGACTCACCACCTTCCCCAGTGATTCCTTGTGCAGCTTTGCAGACCTAAACCAGGAGGCTGTGAAGTCAGACACCTCATTGCTCTGATAAACGACTGCAAATTATATTCTGGTTTGCATATAAGGACTCTCATGCTGACTTCCACAACAAACGTTGTTACCTTGAAAATTCCACCACACAAGTTTTTCTCTCCTCTCCCCTGTGCCCTACTCAACAGCAGAGTTATAATTTAATCTGAGAATGTGAAAAGCAGGGAAAGGAAGCAGCAAACAATCTGCAGAGTGGCTATTTTGAACTTCTGTAAGGTTTAATCAATAATGCACTCATTTCTGCAACTGAAGTTTATCTCAGTGTTTATCTGAGGGATGTGTTCTCTGGGGACTTCATAAATTAACAAAAAAATGAATGCAAAATACCTGTGTTGCAATCCTGCATGGATTTTGCTTTGCTTACAATGTGAACCTGAGACCCAAAAAGAATGAGTTGTCATGTCCCTCATGAAGGAGACCTGTCCCAGTCATGTCCCTGTCATGTCTCCAGCATGAAGCAGACCCCAACATGCTTTTTCATTTCCATTTCACAAATAATTCTAGACCAACTGAATAATTTTCACTGCATTTGAAAAATAGAAAAAAATCAAAACAATCTATGAGGCCAAAGGCAGAGCTCTCAAGCTGTAACCTATGAGGTACCTCAGTTAGAACAGCAGATCCAATAGGGAAAGTGAAGGATCTGGGGAGACCTTGGAGCACTTTCAAGGAGGGGCTACAAGAGAACTGAGAGTGACCAGGGAAAAGGTCAAGGAGTGATGGGATAAGGAGGAATGGCTTTAAACTGACAGAGGCCAGTGTTGGATTGGATATTATAAGGAAATTCTGGACTGTGAGGATGATGAGGGTGTGGCATAGACTGCCTAGAGAAGCTGTGGCTGCCCCTGGATCCCTGGAAATGTCCTAGGCCAAGGTGGACAGGGCTTGGAGCACCCTAGGATAGGGAAGGTGTTTCTGTCCATGGCAGGGATTTTACAGTCATTTCCAACCGAAAGCATTCCCTCATCTGATGATCCTGAAAGACATTGAGTAGCTTCTGAGATTTGCCTAAATCCCCCAACACAAGGTCAAAGCTCATCTGCAAGTACAAAATTTAGGAGCATCTGATTTTTTCAGCTTTCTCCAAGGTGTCAGTCAGGTACCCCACTGATTTCTTGCTGCTAATCTTTGAAGTTTTTGTCTTATTAAGAGGGAAAGATCGTTCCCTTGAATGGTTTGTCTCACATCACCCCACAGTTCTGATGAAACACAGAACACTCATGACAACAATTTACACTTCTTATCCATTAGGTACAAAATAAAAACAGCCACAAAAAATCCATGCAAGGTAAGCAAGATTTCTCCTGTGGAAGTGAGAAAAATACATATCCAAAATATGCTTATAAGGAAAAAAGTTTTAAAAACCCTGAAGTATTAATTTTTTTTTTTTTTTTTTTTTTTTTTTTTGTTGAGTTTCTACTTTTCTCCTCAATTGTTCTTTGGAAAATTTGGATGGATGAACAACATTTCTCAGGTTATAAATCTAACAATGGAGTTCAAAATTTGCATAGGTTTACTTTGTTTTTTTTTTGGTGTGTGTGTTTATTTGTTTGTTTGTTAGTAGGAATTTCACTTCCAGGTTCTGCAGCAAAACTCTTGAAATTCCAGCTTGAAAGACGTTACTTGTTTTTAGGTTTTTCTATTCCCCTACTGGTAGTGGGAAATAAAAATGACATTTTCAGAAAGCCTTTTCCAGCAGTCCTTCCCGTGTGGTTTCACAAGCGAAGATGGATTATAGATATATAGTAAGTTTTTGCTTTTGTTCTCTTTGTCTGAAGACAGCACCATTCAAAACTACAGAATGGCATAAAAGACACTTAATTTTGAAAATTTCTTTTTTTTTTTTGGGTAGTAACCTACTTTTTCTGAGAGGCATTAAAGATCCCTTTCTTGGTCATCTGGTCAGGGGAAATGGGCACCATGTGGTGCTGTAATATGTGCTTGTTTTCTCAGCATTCAAGCCAATTTTTTTAGTCCTGGAAGTATCATTATGATGTGAGCTTTGTGAAAACTGATAGAGGTGAAAAACATTTTTCATGCCCACTGGCATCTTGATTGTACAGCTGCTTGGTAACAAGTAGCTTTTGAGAGAAAACCTCTGTAAAATGGAATTCCTGGTGAGATTATCTAGGACAGGCACATGTATTTAAAGAAATCAGGACACATTTAGGGTATGTGCAGTGTCTGATGGAACTTCAAATAACTCGACACCATTCAATAGCATAACAAAAAAGTCAGAATATTTTCTGGTGGTGGAGGAGAAAGGAAATTTACATTATCACGATCTTGTGGAGGACCTACATGAGTTTATATAGGGTGATCCATACAATGTACACCAGAACAAAACACAACCAAACAAAATCACCAGTTAAAAAATAATTAATAATAAAAAAGGAAACCCAACAACAACAAAAACCAAAAACCCACAAGAAAATACTACAAAGGAAGGCTTGGAAAGAAGAAAAAAAGATTTTGCTACTTTTATCAAAATTTGTAGTTACATATTTTCTTCTATGTTCTCATTTTATTAAAGAGAGAAAGAACATAAAATGTTCAGCAGCATCACTGTGTAGTTATCTGGTTATGGAAGTTTTTAGTTAGAGGAAGACAAAGAGCAGTGAGAGGGAAAGCAATTCAAGAGATTAAAAAAAAAAAAAAGAGATTATTGTTAGAAAGAGAAGCGAAAACTACAAAGTTTCTCTCTGCCTGCAATATGGAACCACTGCCATTGACTTTGCTGCAACAGAATGGCAGCAATGGGCAGGAAATCAGCATTTTCAGATGCAATAAACGTTGATGTTCATCCTAAATGCTTGTTCCCTGCAATGTTTTATTGCACCTGTTTGACAGGAAGATGAATGCAGGCCCAGAAATACAAACTGATCCACCCTTTATTGCATCATGATTCACTCATGGACACGGATGAGAAAGGAATTTGGGAGTCTTGGCTGCCAGTTGCCTGCTCTTGCTTCAGTAATATACTCCTTTTTTATCAGTATATGCCTACATCTTTTCCTACTGAAGTCAAGGAATATTTTGCCCGTGATTTGAAGGAAATTGGTGTCAGGTCTGCAATTTCATCTGTGATTTACTGCAACTGTTTTTTCCACTCTGTATCTGTGCCAAATAAGTGTTTCTTCACAATCTGTCCGTTGGCAAATAAAATGACTAGGTCAAGGGAGAGATTTTAGCTCTTCCCAGAAAGTACAGAACAACTTGTCTTGAGAGCCCAGGAAATTTTCGGTGTTATGATTTCACTTTCTAAGTGTGTTTTCAAAAGCCTGTGGCACAATATACAAAGGAAATAAAACTGATCCTCTCACCAAATACACTGTGTTAATAGTCGCCACTTACTTCAATATCCCCATGCTTTAAAAATGAAATGGATTTCATTTACGCACTACAGTACCTAGCAGAAAGCGCAATAAAATTATTTCCCCCTTATAAGAACACGCTGTAAAGGCCCATTAAGACATAATTACTGCCAAAAAGGCATTTTACATTTCCTTGAGATAAGCTGCACTAGTGTACTTTGAGATTTCACTCCCATTGATTCAGGATTAGAGCAGCATGTTTAGATAATAAGCAGAAGGGTCTCAGATAACAGCCTGAGTGAATCATCGGACTACAGCATTTAGTCAGAGAAAGTGTGTTTATCTGAAGGGCTCTTGGGACTAATACGGTTCCTCTTCAAAGCTTGAAGCAGGGGGTAAGAATCATAGTCCTGAAGGTTGGCAGGATAAACATGTCCTGTGATTTGCTAGCAATTTGAGAGATGGATTTCAGCACAGAGCGCACTGCTGTTGTCAGGTTGAAAAGTGTCTGCCTGGAAATGAATTCATGCTCACAACAGCCCCAGACAAAGGAAAATCTCCCTGAAATGGCATGCCATCACATTTTAAGGCCAATTTTTCAAGTCTCTGACTCACACCTGGGAAATATACCAGTGCACTAAGTTTATCATAAAAAGCTCAGGTTTTATCAGACAAAAATTGGCGCAATAATCTCGGAACGTGCTGTCTCACTGACTGGTAGAGAAACCCATTTTTCTTCAGACTCGCCTGCTTTGTATCTGAAAACAATTTTTGCCTCCTCTGCATATCAGATCAGATTGTTTTCCAGTGAAGGGAACTCTGCTGCTCTTTTAGCGTTCGGCGTGAGGTCTGCACCGAGAGATTGGGTAATGTGTCACACAGAGCAAAGCTGTGGCAAGAATAAAAGCTCCTGTGTCAGTCAACAGTTTATAAATACAGCAGGAGAGATAACTGCTGTGTGTTCTCCATCAGGAGCATACTTCTGGGCTCCAGAAGTAGCAACATATTTTTAAGCTAGGAGAGAGGGTGAGAAAGCGTAAATGAGCGAACAGAAGGTTTCTATAACTCTGTGTGGAGGCTTTTTGTGTGCGGTTGGAGCAGTTGGGGGTTGTCACTCTCTGAGAATAATTGTGAAGGGAACTGAAGGCAGGATAAAGCTCTTGAGGGCTGAATGTCCTCTCGTTTGCACCTGCAAGTTTGCTGGAAATCAAAGAGTTTGTGTCAGTTTAGATTAAATATATGTGAAAGAAGGTTTTTTTTATGATGCGTTGATTAAGGAAAGGAAAATCCCTAAATTACCTCCACCAGCACCACTTCCAAACTCAGTGGACATGGGTGAATTTCAAGGGAAAGTTACTAAAAAAATGTCCCATATGGGTGAACAAGGAAGGTCAAGCTATCTTTATGCATGCTAATTTACATGTTCAGATTTCCATTAAGTTTGTCCTATGTACTGCACATGCCATATTGTGGCTAGCTTTGAGAGTTAAAAGCTGAAAAAAATAAACTTCCTCAATTTAGTAAATATGATCTCATTCTCACATTTAGTTTGTTTGGCTTTATTTGCTTCTTTTTTTTTGTTTTTAGTTGAAATGTAGATGCAAAAAGAAAAGTTTTGGGTTAAGAATATTACTTCTAGTTAAAGAGCCAAAGGCACCATTGATAAGTAACCAGAGGAATTACTGACAGAGTCTTCTAGATTTGGTTGTGCCACTGAAAAAAACAGGGTGAGCATCAATTTTTTGTTCATTTCCTTGCTGCACACCATACTTAGAAGCTTTTTTATAGGTAAGGTCTGTTTATGACATCCCAGCTACAAGGTGCTGCATCAATACCTGCTCCTGAAACTCTCTGAGGTAAATGTATTCTGTCTGAAATTGATTGTGGTGAACAAACACAGGCAACCCAGGTGAAGAGGGTGGTGAAAAGCTGGTGTAGTGAATTTAGTGAAAGATAACTTCTTGCACTAGCCCTTACACTCTTAAGAAAATGCCTCTTGTTTATGCTTTCAGTGGAAAAACAGCATTGGAAGAGCACAAAAAGGGCAAATGATGGTGTATAAAATATGTATCCAGAGTCTATGGAACATCTGTCTACTTCATGAGATGAGAAATTGGTTGTCATAATTGGGTCTATGTATGTGCATGAGAAGAGAAAGGTCAGCAGCTAGATATTCAATATTAAATTTATTAATGTTTCTGGTTTTCACACTGTTTGAATGTTTGAAGTTTTGCTTTCTTTTTTTTTTTTTTAACTTAGAAAGCTGAGAATAAATGTATTTTGAAGCACATTTATGTTTTCAAGTGTCTCAAATGGATCTACCACTTAAAATATTGAGGATTTTGTTACACTGTCAGGTATGAAATCATGCAGATTTTTAGTCTAAATTTGAAAATTAAAACTAGTATTAATTTTTAGTAGTTAATTTGGTCAGTGTTTTAACTGCTCGGTTAGTCCATAGGTGCAGGAGGGAAGGGATAAACATATTTGTTGAAGCATACCCTTGAGCACAACAATAAAATACATTTACTTGAGTCAGTTTCTCTATTGACTTCTTGTGTTTCCCAAATAGGGATGAATTACAATTTTAGCTCCTTGATCTTCTGAAGTGATTAAAGTCATTATTCAAAGTTGACGATGAAGTATTTATGACTGCAAAGACACCCAGACAAATGAGATTTCCACTGCTTGATTTAGAACCTGCAACACCATCTCCTATTTGACATTAAACCCAGGGGAATAAAAACAACCAGGTATCATCAGGGCACACATCAGCAGAAGCAAAAACTGTGAGCTTTGGATTTTTACCCTGAGTGACCAAACTCAGGGCAGATTTTGATTGAGTTTTGGTGAGAAGACCATCAAGTGCTCGTGAAGAAAGAGCCAATTTCAGCTGCTGACTTTCATGGGAGTTGGATAAGGTCTTGATTTATTCTGGAGCTGGGTCGTGCAGATAAAGAGGCAACAAATCCAGAGACATCGGCAAAGACAAGCAGCTAAATCCCCAACACTTGGAATGGACAGCTCCTGAAAAATCGTGGGGAGGGAAAGAAGGAAGAGCTTCCCAGCTATGGCTGGATCATGTTTCAGTGGTGAAAATCTGCACTGGAACAATAAGGGAATTAACACAGTGATTTTCTTGTGTCAAATCAGCTCAGTAGGGTCATTTCAGCTGTGTCCAGGCTGTGCACTGTCCTGGGATGATGAATCTGCAGAGTTTGGTGCTTCTGCCACAGGGCACTGCTTGCCACAAAGAGGAATGTCTGAGGGAACAGGGGAGGTTTAGATAGGATATTGGGAAAATGTTCTTTATTGAAATTATTATCAAGCCTTGGCACAGGATGTCTGGGCAGTGGTGGAGTCACCATCCCCTGAGGGATATAAAAAATATGCAGCCATGGCACTTGGAGACATGGGTTAGTGGTGGGCTTGGCAGTGCTGGGTTAATGGCTGCACTCAATGATCTTAAAGATATTTTTCAACCTTAAAAACCCTATGATTTCATTAAATATCTGCACCACGTTTCAACACCTGGTCACCACATGCCACGGACCTCTAATATTGTAGAGATTTTGTTTCCTAATAGAGACAAAATTTAAAACTCTCCATCTTTTCTTCACTACTGTTCCCACTACCTTGCACAGACTGCCCTATTCTGATTTCTTTTCTTACCTTACTGTTGCCTATTCTGATAAAATTTGTAACCTTGGCAATCACATCCCTCTCCCATAAAATAAGAATGAGATTTAGTTCTAGCCTTTTTATATGATCAAAAGTAAAAAAATCATGCAAAAACTGTACATGTGGAAATGACTGGCAATTACTGAACAGACTTGAAATTTTGTCAGCAGACTGCATTCCACAGCATTTGCAGTGCCCAACTTAGGTACATTCAATCATCTGGGAAGCAGAGAACAAGGATTCCAGCCTTCTGCTTCCCAAATATTTCTTTGTTTATTTAAGTGCATTTAAGTTCCTTATTGGTTGTTTTGCTCCTGTGCAAGTTGCACACACTGGAAATTTGAGAAACTACAAAAACCTCCAAACAGAGCCTGAGATACACCTGAGGAAAAGATGGAGTGGCAGCACTTTGATTAAACAGTAAAATATCAGCATTTTTTACTTAAACAGTAAAAATTATTTCACAAGAGAGAGGAAAAACGGAGTCAGTAGAATATAATATGCATTAACTCCCTCTTCATTACTGCATGTGAAACTTAATTCCCTGACTGATATTCACACAGAAGACCGTTGTCTCGAAAATGTAAATCAGAGTACATCGTTTGGGTTGGAAGGAAATTTAAAATCATTCTAATTCCAAACCCCCTGCCCTTCTCAGGGACACCTTCCACTGTCCCAGGTTGCTCCAAGCCCCATCCAGCCTGGCCTTGGACACTGCCAGAGATGAGGAAATCACAGTTTCTCTGGAAAATCTGTATATGCATACTGTGTGTTACTGGTTGCATTAAGATCTTTTCCTTACGGTGAGCAGCTGGTATTTAGATATAATATGGGGAGAAGAAGAAATGTAATAAAATAGTTACAAGTAGACCAGAAAATTCCTGTAATATAGAAAAGGAGAAATGAGAAAGGCAGAAGACAATCAACACAGTATTTATTCATGCCATTATTGTGATAGATGTTCCTGCATGCAAGACAGAAAGAAACCAACATCTTTTTATCTATTGTTCATTTCAGCCTGCCTGTCTCCTCTGATGAGATCTAGAAGTTATACTGTGCCATACTGCAGAATCTTTTAATCTTCTCCTTTGTTAATTCCTCGGTGTTATTCTGCCACTGCTTCCTTTATGTCTGAATAAGAAGCCTTGTTTCTAGCACTGTGACCCATGTCTCTAAGGTTAAAGTGTTTGGGTTTATCTCTGATTGAATGACTCACGTTGGAAAATTACTCACCTGTCCAGCAGTGTCTAGAATGTCCAAATAGGCTGGTTCATCATCAATTCGGACTTGAGTTTTATAGGCATCCTCTGAAAAACACAGTGTAGTTTTCTTAAACATATGAGTAGCTCAGAGAATGGAAAATTAAATAGCTTTGCTGCTTTGGAGTAGGCTTTTCAGAAGCCCTCCAGTCTGACCCAACCTTGCTTTACTTCAAAAAGTCCCTTTTTGAAATCCTATCACTACAAAGTATTAACGAAAGAGAGTCCCTTCTATCATACTACCTCAAAATACAAAAATTAAATTCCCTTTATTTAAATGGGTATCACAGACCCCAGGTGTTACTCAAGTCACAAAGATTCAGAGGTGTTATGCTGGTGCTATGCAACAGAGTGTTTTTTTTTTACTTACCATAATGACACATTCAAAGAGTTTCTCTAGCAAATAGTCCCAATTTAAAGATTGTTAAATTATTGGGATAGACTCCCTGTAGCTGAACATGGGTCCTGGCTCAGGTATGTCAGAGCAATTATTTAAACTTCTGTATATCCCCAGGAAGGCTAAGAATCGACTTTTAAAATTCTGTAATCTGTATCTTCACACTCATCATAGCTGCTTTGTGGACCCTTCCTTTAGCTCATGACTTTGTCAACTAAATTTAGAAGACAAAAAAACAAAGAAAAGGCAAACTACCATTTGCATAAGCCGTTTTCTACACATTTCAATTTCATTCCCCTCTCAACATTTGTATTTTCTTCATAAGATTAAAAGGACCATAGATACCAGCTCGTGTTTATACTTGAAATAGTCTTGGAAATTATCTGCGTTCCTTAATTGAACAATCATGCAGAGCAGCCTGAGTGGTTTTTGTGACTGGCATCGTGCTTTGGAAGGGCACTGAGGCGTGAAGACAAGAAAAGTGCATTTGTGGTGTCTGGGAAGTGTCGTTCACCATCGTGAGCTCATGGCTGTGCCTGTCCTCAGAGCCAGCCCTGGCACAGACACTCAGAAACTCAATAACTGCTCCAATAATATTGAGATTTTAATAAGGGATTATATGGCAGGTAGTTGGAACTCAACTCATGCCGTTATATGTATGTCGTATCATACAACACTTCATAAAAGCATCTGAAAAACAGCTTTCTACCTGTAGAAGTAAAAAATCTAAAACATGTAGTTTAAAATATTTAGATTAACATTTAGGTTACAAGACTAACAAGACACAAGATTCTGGACAGCCTTAACTCAGTCTCTTCCTTTGCAGTCAGAGGATTGCTATCTTTTATGACATAACCACACACAGTACTTCCCTCTTTATTTTAGACCTCAATTCAGTAAACAATTAGGCACATGACTTTCTTTAAACAAATACCTAATCCCATTGATATTAAGATGGCCTAGAGGCTTAATTAATTGTATGATATATTACCTTGCTAAAAAAGCCAGAACGCTCCAACCAGCATATGTTTTGGCTGATAAATCTTTTTATAGGGATTGCTGAATAAGAAACTCTGTGTCAAAGAGGGGCCATATAAAAGTAATTGGTCTACTTGCAGTTCAAGTAATTTATTATTGCATGACAATGACATCTGCAGTAGATTTTTTATTTTTATTTTCATCTTTTTTAATTAGCTAAAAAATTAAAAGTAAAAAAAGAAAATATGTAAAATCAAACATGGTATTTCCTTCAGATGAATTCCATTAACACTATCAAGTATTATTAATGTACTTCCATGCAGGTGGGTACCCATTTGCATACATAATTAACATATGACTTCCATAAATTTAGCTTGCACTTTTGGCTCCACACCTGGATTTTCTAAAGCCAGTTGTCCTGCTTCCCTTTTCACTTAAACCATTGTGAATCTTTATGCAATAGCTTTAAAACAGACAGAAATATTCCTACTTAAATTCTACTTGGATAAAAAGGAAGCTACATAAATCCTATCTGTTTGTGCCAAGGAAATGAATTACAAGTTCAGAGTTAGCTATAACTAAAAGACCCACTGGCCTCTGAATATAAGTCACAGGTTCCAGTTAGCAAATGTAAAATATCTATCCTGCTGAGCTTCTCCATGTGTGCCCTGATATAATGTCACCGTCACCAGTGAAGTTTCAAGTGCTAAAATGTGGAGCCAGACTAAATTTATAATATTTTTACTTTTCAGACGCAATGCTGAATGCACGAAGACATTTTGCCATTTTTCGTTTATTTTGCTCTCCCTAACTACTGACCTTAAAACATTTCACAAAGGAGTGTTAAAATCACCATCCCATTTTCGTTCTTGAAATATGCTAATTTCTTCTGTTGGTGGTAGAGAAACATCTTCTGTTGTGCACTGACCAAGCAAATGAATCTAAAAGGTTTTCTAGGCAAATGCTTTTCACTTTTAAGATTTGTTTTTTGCTCCGGGAAATGTAGAGATGAAAAAGGAAGGAGGTATGGGTTTCCTTTACAACCCTCTCTCTCTGCATACAAGTAAAAACAGGATAGAACAGATAATATAGAGAAGCCTAAAGATGTCCTCAGTTGGGGTGGGATAAGCAGGGGTGTTTTCAACATGCATCTGGATGGAAAATAAGTTCTTCAAAGCCCCATTTAAGACGTCCTAAAGTCCACAGCTACCTAGGAAATCACAATTTTGAGCCAACACGCTCACACCAGAGAGGAAATCATAAGCTATCACCTACTTAATGCTCAAACACAGCCACTCTCATTTTGAGAAGCACTGCTTTTCCATTTACCTGTGGATTAACTAATCTCCAGGACCTTGCATACCTTCCAGGGCAGCAGGTAGAAGCAAAATGAATAAACCTAAACCCATGTTTCCTATATCATGCCATATAGACCAAGTGGAAGAGCTGTATTGCTTAGTTCTGCTCTACAATTTACACTTTTAAACTGAGATTTCATCTCAGAAAGCAATGTAAATAGAGGATTAGCTCAACTTTTCTGTCTATTACATGGGCAAACATCTTTATTTTACTCAAATTATGAGGCAGAGGCATTAATCTGGAAATAAACCACCTCCTAGAGATCGAGAATTGGAGATATCTGTATGTTGCACCCATAATTTTTTTGTTCATTGGTAGGTATGAGGTTAAGCAGAAATCCTGGTATCTTGGCATATTTCCCAGAGGATTTCAGAAAGGACTTCTGTGAGGCTGGGATTTTTTGGTCCAAGCAGCATGGTACAATTTATGGTCATGGTAAGGAAAGAGAAGTTCTGAGACGTTGCTGTAAAGAGCAGGAACATGTTGCTCACATGTGGACAAAGAACAGAAAGGAAGATGTTCCACTGAAATCTAAATGTATATAAAACAAAGCAGTCTTCATCAGGAACACTATTAAACTCACACTGTTATGTATTCCACTTAAAAATTACCCACATTATTACAAATGGTGTCTGGTGTATTTGCACTGCTCATCGTGTTTGAGTATGCTACATTTTCTTTCACCTAATTAATTTATAATATGAATATAATGTTCCCTTTAAAGTTAATTTGGGGGCTGCTAAAGCACGTGTATCTATACACCCTACAGCTCTAAGGAGTGATATTTACTAAAAGGGCAAACTCTAGCTGCTGTTTCCATAAAGCATTGAGACAACATACAAAATAGAGACAAGAATACTAATTAGACAGCAGGCAATAAATCAGACTATAACTATATTGTTTATATTAAGCTCAGGATTAGTTTTATTCTGTGAGGTTAATTGTAAAGTCTCAGCTTTTGGTTTGAGTAAAATTTAGCAGAAGGGTAAGGTACATATGAAAAAAACTGTGGATGGAGTTTACTGATATTGTGTTTCAAAAACTGGTTACAAGAATGGACATTTTTTAGGTACCAAAAGGAAAAATGAAACAAAGCTCCTGCATATTTGCAATCTGAACAATGTGTATATATATATATGAACTTTTCATTTAAAGAGAATTTTTTTTTTTTACGCATACAAAGTGGATTTTTTAGAATCTTATTTCCTACAAAGACTAAAAATAAAAATGAAAATAGATACAAAATTCTTCTCAGAGGACATTGTCATTTGGCTACTGACCGTTTACTGTTTTGCAGAGTGGGACAAAACAAATAGAGATCCAACTGTTTCCTGAATGGCACTCTTTTTAATTTTAAATTCTTTCCCTCTTTACTGAATATCTAAATTAAAACAAGAAAATATATTGAAAGATTGTTGTTTTTTTTTTTTTTAACTTCTCTTTTTGATAATTGATTTGCCACTTTGTTAGTATTATAAAAATAAAGAAAAAGATTTTTTAAGCTGTATATCTGGCTTTTTTTTCCTTTTTTTTTTTTTCTATTTTTTTTTTTTTGTGTGTGTTAAAAATTAGATGCATCACTTTTGTTCAGAATTTATTTTTTTTTACCTGGACATAATTCTAGTGAGAGAAGTACAGTAATTAATGCAAGGTTGTGTAACAATCAGTTATCTTAGGGAAGCTGAATTCATAAAAAATATATCAAAGTGCTTTTTCAGTTATGAGCAGGTAACCGCTTCATGACAAATAGATTTAGATGGTGCACAATTTTAAGGGGAGTGGTAATGGGTTTTTCATCTGCATTACAGACATGTTCCAGTTCCTGAAATATAGGTCAGATGCCTCTTTCTTCCATTTGGTAATTCTGCTTCTATGCTTTCTAAATAAAAGCTCTCTTCTTCTGTGTCTTACACAATACCAGTTGCAGTTTAAAATGATCAGATTCATGCATACAGGTGAGCCAAAAAATATTTTATTTGATGGTGTCAAGCCAGCAGAAGGAATCCAAGCTCAGTCAGCCACACCTGGAATTCTGCCTCTTGTTTTTCTCCCTGTGTGCCAAGGCAACAGCAGGAGACACAGCTCTTGGTGCTTAGATAATCTGCTACAAATGCATTTTAATTTAGCAATTCTCCTGAATGTAGGATGGTCATGTGTCTTTCCCTTTATGGGTGCTGTTTCTATTTACAGCAAGGAATTTTTAAATAAAAAGACCTGAATGAACAGAGACATAAACCACTGTCCCAAATGCTGCACATAAACTGCTCCTGTTTGAGATAAGAACATGCATGTCATAGGAATTACCCATCCACATACACTGGTTTTAAGACCTCCCTTAGCACACAATTATTTTCCTGGGCGATGAGTGTTTTATAATTTGGGTGAGCATTGCTATCAGTGTTTTGCAGACAAGGACACCTAGACAGAGAGGTTGCCTTCCTGCAAAATATGCACAAGTGATAAGCAAAGGATGGTGTAGAGGAGCACAACTGACAGATTTGATTGTCCTGTGTTTTGCAAATACTCACATAGAAAGCAGTATCCTTTAAAATAAGGCAAGTAGGGATATTAGTACAAAGCCATTAGCTAGGATATGTAAATATTCCAGTTCCAGCTCTGTCACATCATTATACATGGTCTGATTCTTGGGGATGGTCCTGTGCCCATCCAGGAGTGGGACTCCAGCCAGTTTGATCCTTGTGGGTCCCTTCCAACTCAGCTTCTTTGATTCTATGATTCTATCTGCAATTAGGAACTTCATAATGTTCTTCTCATGGCTGCTGTTTTTTTTTATTTCTCAGCATGGAGCTGTATTTGTCATTTGTGCAGTTTTGTCATGTTTTTGTCAGATTCTTCAGGTTTCTCTCAGTTTCATGTTAAAAGCACAAGTTGCCTGTTACCAGCCTACAGAAGTGGTGGTAATAGACAACATTATTCCAGGCAGAAGAATCTTGATGATGGTTTGCAAAAGAGAGAAAAAATTACCACTGTCTTTCTAAATCCACAGCTAGAAACACTTCCTTGTGTAAACACAGAGTTTGAACACCTCAGCTGTTTCTATGAAAGAGACGTAGCTAAGTAATGCAGCATTTAATGCAGATATCACTTCTCTTTTAGCCTGTAGAAAAACCTATAGTGTATAGAAAATTAAAATTATCTGAGAAAAAATAAAGCATTATTCATGTTAAGTGCTTATCGTAAAAGGAATTCATACATTTATTCATTACGCATTCAGTTGCATGATAATAAATACAGAAATCTCTATCTCTCAGTTTTCATTTTAGCATTCAAATTGCCATAAACATATTTACAGATAAGACACTAAGCCAAGGTTTTGGCCACATATGTCTTCAGAAAATATTCTGTAATGTTTTCAAATGGCCTTGCTAAATTCAAATCAGTGTTGTAGATTCCATCTCTCCTTAATTTCAAACACAATGTTTTGTTTCTTTTGCTTAGCCTTTGTCCAGTGTCATGACATGCCTTTAACTGACTGCTGTGTTCTGTTTTAGAGGTTTCTGTACCTTCAATGGCACATAAAAAAATATCTTTGATTGCACAGGGTGCCCAGAGAAGCTGTGGCTGCCCCATCCCTGGAAGGTGCATGGCCGGTTGGTGGGGCTTGGAGCACCTGGTCTGGTGGAAAGTGTCTCTACCCATCGCAGGGGATTAGAATGACAATATTTAAAGCTCCTTCTCAATGAAAGCATTTGATCTTCAATTCAAAAGAAATTAATCATCCAAGGAGTAAAGAACAAATAAGAATCAAAAAAAAAAAAAAAAAAAAAAAAAAAAAAAAAAGATTCTGTATTGGAGATAAAGAACAGAACAACTTTTAGCTGATTTTGTCTCCTAATAGAGAACAGCTATATCTTCAATGAAAATAGAAACACAACTGAATATGTCCAGACCTCGCATTTGATCCTAATAAATGAAAAATGGTGTCTGAATGCTTGGAGGCACACAAGGCATAGAATCGTAGAATCACAAAATTGTTTTTGTTGGAAGGGACCTTAGGATCATCTTAACCTTGGCAGGGACCTTCACCAACAGGCTGCTCAAAGCTGTGTCCAACCTGCCCTTGAACACTTCCAGTATGGGAGCCCAAAACCTCTCTGAATCAACCTGTTGAGCATCCAGAATCACTGTAGCAGAACAAAATCTTTAGTTTCATCCCAGCAAGTCCCACACAGCCTGACTATTCATTATTAGTAGTTTTTAACAGCCATCTTCATCATACTCTTGCCTCACTCCTTTACCTTAGGCATCTGTTTCCAATAATTCACCTAAAAGCCTCCTCAGCCTAATGGGCATTTCTGTTCAGTTCTCACCTCGCCGCAGCGCTCCTCTCCTAATGCCATTATGTATCTGTCTTAAAACAGCTGCTCTCAAATTAACTTTCTCCCTCTTGTTGGGCTGCCTAATGTTTCAGATCTGTGCTCTGCAGGGCAGGACTGATAACACCGAGCTCTGGCAGCTATTGATTCGCTTGGGTAAGTGCATGCCAGCTTTCTTGGTGACCTGAAATGCACCCAGTGCCTCTAAAATTGGCAAATGGATTATCCATTGCACATTCCATCTTCTACTTTTCTTTTTTTCCTTTTTCTTTTTTTTTTTTTCCATTTGCCTATAGGTTAAAAGCGTCTTTTGAAAGTCAGCTTGCTGTTTCATTACTGTGGTACCCTTTCATTCTTTGCTGAAAAGCACCCAAAGAAAAAGCAGTGGTAAAGTCTGTGGTAAAGTACAAAAAAGAAAAACAGCACGGCATTGTCTGTGTTCTAAAATGTTTTGTGTGATCAGAAATCTGGGGGAATTGAAATTCAATTCTAGAAAACGATGCAACCCTCTTCCCTGATTTCTATAAACACATGGATGGAGAAGCTCATTCCATTCTTACATAGCAACATATTGTAAAACTTACGATTCTTCTGGGTGCAAATTGAGTCACCTCCTTTAAATGGTGAATTTCTGCTGGGATTCAGCAGGTTTTTAAGTGGAAGACTGACAGAGGCTATCTGAATAATTTGGCCCAGCGAAGCAGCTTTCAGTTATGATGCAAACGCTGTTATCAACTTAGACACCATTTATGATTTTAAGTGACCATAAGCACATAGGTGACTAAATTTATATAAACTATTTTGTAGGTCAAAACTTGTTGCCCAGAAAACTCGTTCAGCTCTTCATCAGAACTTGCAGTGCAGTCTTCCAGAGAGGTTAAATTTTCATTGTAAAATGGCCCACCCAAATGAATAAAGTTACTTTTCTTAGAACCAGCTCTCACAAAAATTAAAATTTCTCTGCAAAAGTTAGCAATTTTGCAAGTTAAGCTTAAAGATAACTCAGACAAACCTTTGTACTTACTGTTGGAAGCTACTTGCAACATAGATAATGCTACCAAAATTTAATAAAAGCATATCATTACTTTCCCTGCTTCCAGAAAAAAAAAAAAATCATTTCATTTAGAGCTGTACACGAACAAAGCGAACAAAGTACTCCTGTTTAATCAAAACATGATAATTAACAGGAGCCCAAGTACCCTTATCTTGGGGAACAAGAATAGCAGGTAGCAATTTCACTACTCTTTCAAGTCCGTGCTTGTGCTGCTGAGTGGGAGGATCTGACAGCTACGAATTCACTTCTTGTCATTTCAGGGGAAGTAATTAGCGAGTTGACTACATCTGCGTGGTTATTAGCATGGATGGTGCCTTGGATTTAGTGAGGTGTAGATGGCTGCCGGCTTCCATGAAAGAAAGGTTAATGGAAACATTTGTCCTGAGATGGAGAATTCTGAATCGAGGGTGATGAATCATCTGCCTCTAGAAAACCATGGCTTGGGTGCCTCTTTCAGTTTCAAAAATGATTTATGGAATAATTTTGCTAACCACAATTTGCAGGATAAAGGTAAGCAAGTTATTTCCCTTTTTTTGGGCTGCAAATCTTGCCTCAGGTCCTTCTAGGTTCATGACCCAAATGTCGATTATAATAACCATTATAATCATAATCATTGTCTGTGACTCCCACTGGTTGTGGCACCCACAGCAGAGCCATGGGGCTGATGCCACAGGGTCACTTTTGTGTTCATTCCAGCTTCAGCCTTTGATTTCCCTGGACCTTAGGATATCCTCAGCTGCAACATAGCATGACTTTCCACCCCACTTAAACCCCAAGAATACCGGCTTCCTTGATCATATTTTGCATCTGGGTGCATTATTCATCTAACTAAGATGAGATGAAGATGTTAGGGTGAGATATCCATGCTCCAGAACTCTGTATACTTACATTTCTAATTAGAAACTGCAATATGTGTGTCATCCCGGTGGATAAGACTTCTGGATAATCATATAAACTCTCCTGCCTCAATGTCACCATCCAGATAGAGACTTTTCTCGCATTCAAAGCAGTCAGGATCTACACATTCAGAGCTGAATTCTCCAGATTGAATGAGGGGGCTCAACCCAATGAAAGTGTGCCAGCGAAACTCTACTACAAGACAGCAAAGAGCAAAGAAAGAGGTTTTGTCCCAATTTTCTCTTTTGGGTTAATATCAGGGTATTACATTAGGCCTGAAAGGAGAACTGGAGAGCTCAGCTCTGAGAATAACCTCTTCTGTCAGCAGAAGAACCATTCAAATTCTTTTGCTGCTTCAAGCTACTGGATGGATCAATCAGAGGCTGGATGGATTAGAGACTTGGTGGATCAAATCAGAGGGAGGTGAAGATTTTTCCACTGGGTCAAACCAAACACATCCTTGAGTGAGAAGTCTTCTGCTCTCTCGATGTGTTATTATATGAAAAAAAAAAAAAATTTATGTGGGAACTGATAAAAATATATAATGAAGTTTCTATTCCTGGTCTGGACTCTTTTCTTCTAAAATTATAATATATTTTAATAAAAGTTCGCATATTTAGTTTTGTCTTACTATTATTAAAATTACCTCAGAAATACTATTGTGCAGTCTGGATAAGAAAGGGGCTTTTTTCTTCCTTCCTCAGTTTTAATCTGCCTAAAAGTGCTTAATAAGAGCATAGTGCTGTGCGCGCTGAAGGGTCACATTTCTATACAGTTTTTGATTGTTTTCCTTCTCTGTATTTAGCAGATACACAATTAATGTCAGTTTCCGATATAGAGGTATATTCATGCTTTTGGAGAAGATGGTATTAGGAACATCTTTTACTTCTAACACAAAGGAAATTAGTGGAATACAGGAAATAATAAATATGAGCCATTAACAGCTGAGGGGTATTGGTACTTTTTTTGAATGTGAAAATGAGGTAGGCACAGGTCTCTCACGACAGCACACAGGAGGAACATTTTTCTCTGCTCTTTCAGCCATTGTAAAAAGTCGTTGGGCAGAGATGTTGGAGAAATAGAATCATAGAATCATAGCAGGCCATCAACTGGATTTAACTCTACTCAGCACCACTCACCATCTGCCAGGTTTTACTCCTAACAACGACTCATTTTTTGTTTTCTAATTTTCTAAAACAATGGAGTAAGGGAAGTAATGTCACCAGCCAGATTATCAATTAAGGTACTCCTGATTAGATAAATTCTCCAACTGAGAATATAAAGAGTAGAGCTCTGGAAGGTTAAAAGATCATTTAACCATTTTTCCTGATTTGAATATTGAGCCATAGCCCAAGGAATTGCTCACAATGGCACAGAAAATTCTCACAGTTATTTTTAACAATAGACATCAACTGGGAAGGAATTCGGCTCATGGCTGGTGTCTAGAGTGAATGCATGAGAGGGTCGACTCAGTTTTCACCATCTTACCTGTCCCAAAACCAATTCTGTTCTCTTTAATTCCCACTTTATAGGTCTCATTTTCCTATACATATTGCTACACTATCCCTTTTGACTTTTTGAGCTTTGAGAAACTGTTTTTTTTTTCTGTTTTTTTTTTTTGTTTTTTTTTTTTACCAAAGCTCTTAAACTCAGTAACCTGGAACAACTATTCCATGTTGGGTGGCTCAGCTTTCTTCTGGAATACTGTTAGAAAAACTAAAATGAATGAGAGCCAGTCAGGCTGGGAAAAGTAGAGACAAAAGAGTGGGGTTATATTATTTTTTTTTTCTTCCCAAATGGGTTTTTAGATTTGGCGTATTTCATCTCACAAAACTACTGACTCTTTCAGAGCCTCCAGTGTCTATTCCTAGCAGGTGATAGCTCATACATCATTCCTTGTCCATGATTTAGGGCAAAGAACAGCTTTAGGCATTAACAGCTACATAGAGATACCAATATCTATGTATAGTAGTACATTATAACATTAATAACTCTAGATGGGCAGCTCTACACTTGATCTCGACACTATTTCCCCTTCTGAGACTTCTGAGATGGTGACTGGAGGAGCAGCCCTCTGGGGCACCTACTCTCCTAGAAAAACACTTACTGCTTCTGATTCTCTGATATTGTTTTAATCAAAGATATTAGTAAAGGAAAATTAGTAGATTAAGCAACATTTCCTGCCTCTTTGAAAATGTTAATTGACAAAGAGTTGTCACCTGATGTAAACAGCCCTCAAAATAATTGCATTAATTTTATTTGTAAGATCTGAATGTGACAAATCAGTAGCTGGCATTAAGTGTGTGACTGGATTTGAGTTGTGATTCTCCTTGAGTACAGACAGAAAAATGCAACCTGTTGCTGTGGCAATTTCTTACATGAAGTCTGCAAATTATTTAGGACTGAATAGCTCTCTTATAAAGGCAAAGTACAAAGAAAGAAAGTTTAACAGAAAGTTTAGAATAGGACCAGACGCTTTCTTAGCAAGAAAAATACTGAAGTTCTCAATAGAAAGAATCAAATTTCATCATGATTTGAGATTTCATCTAAAACAGCATATCTCAGACTAAAATGTCGAGAGATTATCCAACTATCACTAATATGTTCCTTAGAGGGAAACTACCATCTTTTACAAAAAATGTTTCAAAGAGAAATGGGATTTTTTTTTTGGTTTTAAAGTCAAATTGCATCCATCAGAGAGAGAAAAATCTGCTGTAATTTTTCAGTTTCCCCTTTCTGTAGTTTCAAACAATTTCTATTTCCTTTCATGGTAGGATAAAATAGTTATGTTTAGCAGAAGGTGTCTTGTTGTCTCCTTGAAACCTAAACTAACTGAGCAGTTTGGGCAGTTTTTCCATTCTACTCCCTTCTCTTCTATGCATGGTTTATTTTCATCTTTCTCTGGAAAAATCTACAGTGCCAGACACGCAACAGTGTTCTCTTTGCCAACTTAGCAAGGATTGTGTAAACGAGATTTACGCCTCATTTCCCTTTACCCAGACACTCTGAGAGGTTTCACGATGATTTGTGAGGTCCTTGTTCTGACAAACTGTCACAGAAGGCACCACAATTCATCTTCAGACCCCTAGATTTAGAAAGCTACAAAATGTGTGTCGATATGCAAGGTAGATAATTAAAATTGCCTTTTCTGAAGCATGGATGCTGTCCAGTTGACCATACAGGAATCTTGATGTTCAATACGCACTTGGGAACAATTTCTGTCTTTCAGATCCTGTGTCCTACCTTCAGGGGGACAGATATCAGTGGTACATGGTCTGTGGGAGATCCACAGCCTTCTGGGTCGGGATCATGAACCAAAGAAGGATACTGCAAGG
>VKON01000197.1:142153-169730 GCA_009741485.1 Malurus cyaneus samueli
TATTAAAAATCACAAGTGTATACACAGGTCTACTATTATTTAAATTACAATTTTAATAACAGTGTGCTAAATAACCTAAACTGCTGAATCTCCAGAATTAGTCTGTTCATTTGATTTGCTTCCAGCCATGGCCTTTCTGCTAATTCAAAATTTCAGCATCAAACTCACTGACGCGATTGCTACAAGTTTTAGCAAAATTCAAGCAGATTATAACCAAATTTTAGCAATATCACATGAGATCATTTTGTCTTTAAACTACAACATAGCCTCATTGCCTTTAAAGTAGAGCAAGTGTTTTGACTTCAAAAAGCTAGATTATTAAGAGGTACAATGAACATAACCTATATAAAAGTTTAACTGGTGGCAACTAGAATTTTCTATTAATTAACTCTACTAGATTCTGCCCTTATTTTGCATTATTTCTGCTTTGCTAAACACTTATGTGTCTGTTATTGCAAGACATCTCCAGTAACTTTAACAAACATTTAAGATCTTGACATGAAGTTACTATTTTATCAAACTAGTTGATATCAGAGTATGCAAAGAACCCTTATCAACTTGTTTCTGAAAATAGTTTATTCAACAGACAATACGGCAACTTCAGATGCACACAGACCGTGGTATCGCTAGTGACACAGAATCTCTTAGCTCCTACTGCGGTGAGGATCAACAAAATCTGTCACTTTGATAGAATTGGAACATTGAAACTCACAGTCTATTCGTCAGGTATCTTGTCTATTTGTCTCTTTTCCCGCGAGACAAACAACCTGGCACATCTACATCTTATTCTATCTATCTATCATCCTATATATGCTATCTTGTATATCATACATTCTCTATCTATCTAATCTACTATCTCTACAAATCTCTATTTTACTCCATTCACCTATATCTTTTATATTATATCACTAATTTTAAACATAACCGAAAAATAAAGTAATCTACTGAAAAAATACAATCCACTGAGAATGAAGGCGCTCAAATATCTTGAGACAGCTTCTTGCTGTGGTGTTCGGTCATATAGAAAATCAGTCACAATTAAGAGTTGGCAGCAAATAATTGAAATGGACTATATACTCTCTGTAGTTTCATTCGGTTCACCTACGCATAGACTCTGAAGAACTGTATATTGTAATCCTATTTTTTATATCTTTGGTAAATGAGCTAGATGAGTCTCTTAGCACACAAATGTTTACAAATTTCTTTTCTTCTTTCTAAAAAAGAACATTTTTCAGTAAAAAAAAACAAAACAATAGGAGTAACTTTTTTTTTTTTGTCTTTTTTTTTACTAAAAAAAAAAAGTAAAAAAAAAAAAAAAAAAAAAAAATAACAACAACAAGACAAAATGTTTAAAGTCTTTTTTTATTTTTTTTTTTTAATATGTAAGACAGCTATCAAAATCTGAGTAACATGAAGTTGTTGTGCATAAACAGTATAATAAGTTCACTCTCATCGGGCTCAAATGTGAAGGTCAAACTAAGCCATTGTCATAATGTGGCTGTAAGAGAAATATCAGCCTAAATAGAAAGGTTTGCCACTCATTCTAGAAGTAGTCCGACAAACTTCACTCATATTATCTTTTAGGAAAATATTAAATCCCGTGTTAAACAGACATTCGTTGGAAGGTGCAATTGAACCACGCTATAAAACATTACATTAAATGCCTGCTAATATTGGTGGAAAAGCTTCACAGTGATTTCTGTGTCCCAGTTCATGGCCTTCAAAACTTTTATACAACGGGGATCCTCTCCTAAAAGGAAGAGCATTCCAGCCCTATCATGCATACCATGGATGAAGCTGAGCAAAAATGATAAAAGACATAAGTGAAAGCACACTCACTACAAGAAAAAAAAAAAAAAAAAAAAAAGAATTATAAGAAAATATGAGATTGTTCACTCTGTCTAGGTGAGTGCGAAGATATAATATTTCTGACACACGAACAGCACAGAAAGAGCAAAATGCACTGAATTGGGCACGATTTGCCTCAGCGTTACTGGAATGTAATGACTCATAGCTGGATGTTAGAAACAGGCTTAAATCAGATCTTTTTGCTCTACTTCCTCTTTGAATTGAATGACTTTATTCTCGTTATAAATACTTGCCAATTTCAGACAAGACTTGCTGACTAAACACTGATGAGAATAGCATCTGTAACTGTTACTTGAAAAAGACCTGATTCTCGACCTTCTTAGGTAACAGTAGACTGATACATTCTGAACGCAAGCACCATGTCAATCACCACTAATGTAGTTGCAGAGTATTCAATATCATCTGTACTCACTTAGCGCCTAGAAGTCCTCTTTTTTTATACACATAAGGAAACAGTTTCCAGTTGTTATAGCTAAAGATGCGTGGGTTTTCTGTGTTTAAGGTAGTCGTAATCTTAATCAAGGTCTTAAAAAGTCTCATACTGGATTTTCAGGCTGCCAAATAATGATTTTTAGGAGCATTTTTATGAATGCCAGAAGCATCGAAGACAAATATTTCGTAGTTATATGGAGAATTGAGAAAACTATAGTTCTAGTCCGAATGCATGGAGCAGATGAAGTAAAATCTTCCTAAATAAGATGGTGAAATTCTTTGTTAAGAGATCTGATTACGAACAAGTTTCTACAGTAACATGGAAAATAAATGCAAAATTCCAAGATTATCATTGCGTTATATGCGCTTTCTATGAATAATAAATATTTGATTTCCTGCGATGTTTTCATAAGTTGAAAACATTTTTGAATTCTTCGGGTATTCCCGCATGATACGGTTCCCACATAAAAGCTTCAGAAATCTCTGAAAAGAAACTTGACTCTAATAATGTAAAGGAGATTTCAAGAACTTGCATAGCCACTCTGTATGTTTGAGGAGAGTGAAGCTGGGATTTCGTTGGTTTGGTTCGGTTTGGTTCGTTTTGGTGGTTGGTTTGGTTGGTTTGGTTGGCTTTGTTTCGTGTGTATGGTTTGAGGCTGGTTTAGGATTTTATTACGCTGCTGCTTGTTTTCCAGGAAAGAGTCTAAGGAATCAACCTAAATGTGCCCGTCTCTTCAGGGAAGGTGATGCACGCACCACAAACCCTCGAAAGCGCTGATATACAGAAGAAAAGTTATTCAAAGGCATGAGAGTGATAATGAATAATGAAAGTAAGTTCTTATCCAAAGAGAACGACGAACTCAGCTTTTAAGTGTTCCTCATCATATGGATCACCCCTTCCAGCATGTAAGAAAAAAAAAAACAAAAAAACAAAAACAAAACCAAAAAAAGAAAAAAAAAAAACCAAAAAAAACGAAAAAAAAAACAAAACATTGTGAGGTCTTCCATGTTGGTATGAAGAGCTTTAACATTTCCTATTCACACTGAGGGAACGAGCCTGAATAGGCTAATGAGGTTTTCTCTGTGAAGCATATCAGCTCTAGACTTTGTATGTGTTTTGCAGCTCTCTGACCTTTCCAGCAGCACACTAATGCTGTAATAAATCACCTCTTTTAGTGCCTCAAGTGCTACTTTCACCCAAACGTGTCCGGCAACTGTACAGTTGTCAATATATTCACCGTAGTAACATGTACATGTGTCAACCAATATAAAGGTGCTTTTGGCAGATGTCAACTTCCATCAAGTTTGACTCAAAGCAGGAAGAGGATGAGAGGCCTCATTTCTTTTTTCATCCTTGAACTTTTTACTCTTTTGAATCTCATCGGTAACAAATGTCTTGGGCAAGATGCTTGATTTCATGCCTCCTGCACCTCATCTCACATAATTCATGTTGAAATTGGTAAAAACCCGATATTTAATATTCTGCAGTACCATGGTTTTACTGACTTGATTTCAGATGAACAGTAAGTTCACACAGCAACCTTATACAGCAATCCTGCAAATCTCTGTCCATGTTGCTGTTGCCTTGGTTTTCTTGAAGGTTTGGAAATAGGGGCAGAAAATATGTTGATGGTGATAATCAAAGGATAAAGAGCTGATAGCAGGGCCAAAAGCCCAAAACACTCTCCCCAGATTCACACAGTCACATAAACCTTCTTTTTTCAGTGATTACGAAGCAAAGTGAAAATAACAGAAAGCATAGGGTCAGTATTGTCCTCTGACATAGCTTCATTATTTCCCATTGGTTCATCTTCAAATTACCTGTTGTTTTCTAGACCTAAAAACTCTCTTAGTCCCGTTATCTCCAGCTTCTGAAGTATTTAGATGCCAAGATACTATATTACTGTCCATGTTGTTATAAGCTTTAAGTTATTATTTAGAACTGTAGGATGATTTTTCCAACACGTCCACGGGCCAGGTTGGATGGGCTAGCAGCCCGAGAGGAAGATGTGCCTGCGCAACAGCATGGTGTTGATATTTGAACATCCCTTTAAACCTAACCCTTCTCTGGTTCTATGAATATTGTTACCTTTGTGATTTCATTTTCCCTGCACAATGTTCTAAGAGGGTCTGGTAACAACACAAAGCTCCTCCATCCAGAAGACGTCTTTTTCCTCATTTCCAGGCTTTCTCAATGGTTTGATCTGCTTTTTGAAGAAGAGTTTAATAATTACAAGCTTTTAGATTTGGGCATGTTCATGTGGGAACAGGTGGAGCAAACATCTGGAGAGCCTCCCCAGTCGAGGAACCTCACCCTTCCCTGATCTTACGGAAATGCTTTCAGCACAGATGAAAAGAACATAATCCATGTTGGTGCAAGAGAAAATGTGGCAGGTTTGACTTTTTGTGAAGTGTTGCCTAATTAGCTGAGGGAGAAAACATCTGAGATATGACAAGGAAATATGTCGAGTGCAAGTCACCTCAGTAGTGAAGAACACTTTTCCACTCAGAATGAAAATGATGTGGTGTTTAGCTCCACTGAGAATAGATAATTTCACTAAGATAAATGCTAATTTAATATATGAGCAGGAAAAAATTGTAGAGGGACAGGATTCTGAACAAAAGAATATTTAGCAATAATTCTGATTGTCAGTTTTCTGGCTTTAGGTTTACTTCAGAAAGTGCCTACTTTATTGTCTATCTTCATTTACACGAAATTACAAGTCATTAAAGAAATAATTGAGATATGGAAGAAAAGATAAGAATTCTGAGAAACGCTATTCACTTTTTCATTGGAAGGAAAACCACATATTAAGCCTACTTATAAATAAAATATAAAAATCATAAAAATGTGATGAAGAACTATCACACATTAGTATAATAAGAATTATATTCTAAATTTAACAGCAGTGTTGGTAAGACAATTTCATGCTTTGAAAAAAAATTTGATGCCATCAGTCCAAACCAGTAATTTGCCTTTATTCGGTTCAGCTTCATGTCTTGAATTTCATCTAAACCAATTTTCTCTCAGTGAAGTATTGCAATTTCAATGAAATCAGCAGCAGGAAATAAGTTCATAACTTTAGTTATCAACAACACTCATCACTCTCTACACCTGGCCTGAGATTGTGACCAGGTGGGGTCAGTATCTGTCCCAGGTGAGAAGTGAAGGACGAAATGCCCGTAAGTTGTGCCAGAGGAGGCTTAAGTGGGATTTCAAGAAAAAAATATTTACTGGAAGGGCTGTAAAGTATTTTCAAAAGCTGCTTAGGGCAATAGTGGAGTCCTCATCCCTGGGGGATTTAAAAGATGTGTGGGCACTTGGGGCATGGTTAGTGGTCCCTGGAGGTGCGGGGGTTGGACTTCATGGCTTGGAGCTTTCCAACCATGTGTGATCTATAAAACAAAAGACATCTGAATTTGAGAGCACAAAAGATTAGTTTCACGTCACCAAGGACAGATAAGCACTAATCCTGTTTAGTGAGAGGGAACTGGTGCAACAATATCTGTGAATGTGGATTTTATCCTCTGTTCACTGTACACAATTAACAAAACCCACACAAAAGCCTTGGCTTTGTTTTAAATTTCTATATGGAAGAGTCACCTCTTTCTTTGAGGCTCATCAATTTTCCAGACACAGGTTTGATGTGCAGAAAGGTTGCACTGACAGAGCAGCTGCTGCTCTCTCCCACTCACAACAAAATGCAGCTACATCAAGCCAGCTCCTCACTGCTTGATGTATGGGGTGTAATTTCAAGTGGAAGGTACCACAGGAGCTAACCATTGTGTAGGAAACCTGCAAACACCTCAATTTACCACGGCCTGAAACAGCACAACAGCTGATCTCAAGTTTCTTACAGGGAAACATGTCACAGTTAAAAGAGAAGGAGAGAATAAATGTGGTGCTGAGAGGTTTCTCCTCCACTGAATGAAATGACTTATCCCTTTCTGAAGTGTTTTTTTCAGTGAAGTAATGATACTTGAGGCTTGTAGCTGCAAGCAGGCCCACTTGTATGAAATACCCTATTCTCTCGTTCTGTATCCTCTAAAAATGAGATTCCCATTGATCTTAATTGAAACGTGTCTATCTGCAAGGTTCAAGATCCCTCTATCTCTCTGAATAATTGTGAAAATTGACCGTTCTATACTTTATTTAATGTATTCTGTTTTAAAAATCACATTATCCTGGAGCCTGCTTTAAAACCTGTTTATGTCATTATGTTTTGGATTGCTCACTAATGGAAGGCTTAAGTTGCCATTGCATTTTCTGACTGAAGAACAGTAGAAGACACATTAAGTTTTCTCTGTGATTTCCACTTGATGGAAAAAACGCAGGGGGAAAATGCACTAATGGTAGCATTTACCAGCAGTAATTTCTGTTTATTAAGGCACCTTGTCAAGTCACATAAGCTAGGGGGGTAGGATGCTCAGTATTTTTGTGGGAGAATTTCAGGAAGGGATCAAGGATACCTACCAAATGGTTTAAGTGGTGGCATCTACCTCATTGTTGTCATTATTTGTAACACGTTATGGTGATTTCTTATATGGGCAATAAACGAACCCATTACTTCCCTGTTTCCTTAACAACACTAATGGATTTAACATGAATTTTACAATGCAGGTGTTCTGCCTCTGACATTGTACAGGAACTGATTTAGGATGTGGATATTAAGGTATAAGAATTTTCAGTACACTCATTTTTCATGGAACTGCTGATTCAGAAAATGGAACTTTTGCAGTAAGAGAGCTTTTGCTGAAAAGCTTTCCTGAAAGTTTCTCATGTCTAGGATGATTTGCACAATTTATCTGTTCATCCTTCAGTCCATGCTGGAAATCTGTAACCAGTGCCGGGCATTTGTCTTGTTCCATTAATGACACTTTGAAGGCAAGTGTGAGAACTCATATCTTTTCATCCAATGATTAGGAAGAGAGTGAGAACTGCTCTGCAATTAGTGATTTTTTCCATTCAACGTCTCCAAAAAATTTTTTTTTTTTTCTACTCTCTTCTCTGAGGGACTGGTTCCACTCATCTCCTTCCTATTCTTTATTTTCCATCTTAGGGAATGTATTGCTCATCACATAGATTTCTGCATCAAGTGTTTTGTCTCATTCTGATGCAAGAGGAGGAAATATAAAACTACAAATTCTCCAATGAAAGCATCTGCCTTGCTCTGTTACCACTAACTGCACCTCAGCATATTTTGATCACAATCTGCTCTTACTTTAAAGTGGTAAGGGTCACACTGGATAAGGAAGGGTTCACTGTTTCTACTCCAGGTGCATTAAACCTAAAACCTTGATAGTTTCTGTCTGGTTAAAATTTTTATGGACTGGGCTTTTGTATATTTATTTGTACTAAATACTGAATAATTAAAAAATACTTTAAGACTCTCCTTTCGGTGCCCAGGTGCCTGCTATTCTCTGTGGGTGGATTTCAGCTTCTATAGGTGAACAAACATCCCACTTTGGCAAAAAAAAAAAAAAAAAAAAAAACCAACAATGCCATACCAGCATCCCCACCTATCAGGGGATTCTGCTACTGAAAGCTTCTGTATTTTTCTAGTACACCATAATGTGTTAACGCAGACATAAAACTTGCCTTCATTTCAGAGCCAACGCTCAATAAATAATACATTGTAACACCTAAAAAATTAATAATTGCAGCTCACAGATTTTGCTGCATTCAGTCCTGAAACAGGCAGTAAAGGTTTTGCCCAATCCCTTAAAGGGTATGACAATGTAAAAATGGCTGTATTGGGCCACAACAAAGGTGTCTTTAGGCTGATGTCCTGTCAGTGCATCGAGGCTGTAATGGTTGTTTGGGGAAGAACAAAATAAAAGACGTTCGAAATTCTGCTTAGAAATCTTCACATTCTCTGGCACCGAAGAGGGTGAGTGAAGATAAGAGTGAGTTTTTGTGGGGTGAGGTCTTTGAGTTTACTGCAACCAGTTTTAAAAAATCAGTCTTTAATCTAGTTATACACTTTGTCATTTACTGTGTCATGGGACAATCATAAAAATATCTATAATCAATGTGCAAAATACCTTATTGCTAGATAATTTACCCTGTGTCTCTAGGTACTTTCCCTGAACTCTTTAAATTTCATGAAGTATGGTAAAAAAATACCCTGCATTAGATGTAATTCTTCTTCTCATAAGTCTTTTTGACCAAATAAATGGTTTTAATTGTTTGGATATTCTGGTTCATGCTGCTGTGAAACATTTAAAGGTAAAAAATCCTTTCTTATATTCTGACTTATTTTATTTGGTGACCAAACCTGTCAGATTTTTTTTTTTTTCTAGAACATACTGTGATCTATATCGAGCATGTGTAGATAAAATAAATGCAAATAAAACAAAGGAAATATCTTGCATACTGCAATCACATCGTCCTTTGTGACCTGGAAAACTGTCACCTGTCTGATAGAGAAAAGCTTTCTTAGTAAATTGTAGGAAAACAAACTCAGAAATGCTGCATATTTGGCTTGAAAACATAAAGGTTGCAGATGGGCTGGTTGTGGCTTCATGAATTGTATATGAAACTCCCTCAGGTTCTCCCTCTTACCTCCCCCTCAAGTGGATAATAAAAATTCTTCTGTTATCTCTCTCTTTCCCGGAAAGGAAGAGTCTTAAAGTATTTTTAAATTAATTCAGTATTATTAGTACAAAAATTAAATATACAAAAGCCCAGTCCATAAAAATTTTAACCAGACAGAAACTATCAAGGTTTTAGGTTTAATGCACCTGGAGTAGAAACAGTGAACCCTTCCTTATCCAGTGTGACCCTTACCACTTTAAAGTAAGAGCAGATTGTGATCAAAATATGCTGAGGTGCAGTTAGTGGTAACAGAGCAAGGCAGATGCTTTCATTGGAGAATTTGTAGTTTTATATTTCCTCCTCTTGCATCAGAATGAGACAAAACACTTGATGCAGAAATCTATGTGATGAGGCAATACATTCCCTAAGATGGAAAATAAAGAATTAGGAAGGAGATGAGTGGAACCAGTCCCTCAGAAAGGAGAGTAGAAAAAAAAAAAAATTTATTTTGGGACTGACGTTGAATGGATAAAAATCACTAATTGCAGAGCAGTTCTCACTCTGCTCTTTCCTATAATCATTGGATGAAAAGATATGAGTTCTCACACTTTGCCTTCAAAGTGTCATTAATGGAACAAAGACAAATGCCCGGCACTGGTTACAGATTTCCAGCATGGACTGAAGGATGAACAGATAAATTGTGCAAAAAATTCATCCTAGACATGAGAAACTTTCAGGAAAGCTTCATTCAGCAAAAGCTCTCTTACTGCAAAAAAGTTCCATGTCTTCTGAATCAGCAGGTTCCAGTGAAAAATGAGTGTACTGAAAACTTCTTATACCATTAATATCCACATCCTAACTCAGTTCCTGGTACAATGTCAGAAGGCAGAACACACTGCATTGTAAAATTCATGTTAAAATTCCATTTAGTGTTTAAGGAAACAGGGAAGTAAATGAGAGTTGCGTTTATTGCCCATATAAGAGACATCACCATAACGTGTTACAAATTAATGACAACAATGAGGTAGATTGCCACCACTTAAGAACCATTTCCTCGGTAGTGTATCCTTGATCCCTTCCTGAAAATTCTCCCACAAAAATACTGAGCATTCCCTACCCTCCTTAGCTTATGTGACTTGACAAGGTGCCTTAATAAACAGAAATTACTGCTGGTAAATGCTACCATTAGTGCATTTTCCCCCTGCGTTTTTTCCATCAAGTGGAAATCACAGAGAAAACTTAATGTGTCTTCTACTGTTCTTCAGTCAGAAAATGCAATGGCAACTTAAGCCTTCCATTAGTGAGCAATCCAAAACATAATGACATAAACAGGTTTTAAAGCAGGCTCCAGGATAATGTGATTTTTAAAACAGAATACATTAAATAAAGCTAGAACGGCTCAATTTTCACATATTATTTCAGAGAAGAATAGAGCTGATCTTGAACCATTGCAGATAGACACGTTTCAATTAAAGTCAATGGAAAAATCTCATTTTTACAGAGGGACTACAGCAAACGAGAGAAATATAGGGTAGTTCTTCATACAAGTGGGCCCTGACTTGCAGCTACAAGCCTCAAGTATCATTACTTCACTGAAAAAAACACTTTCAGAAAGGGATAAAGTCATTTCATTCAGTGGAGGGAGGAAAACCTCTCAGCGACCACATTTATTTCTCTCCCTTTCTCTTTTTAACTGCTGACATGTTTCCCTGTAATGATAACTTGAGATGCTCAGGCTTGGTTTGCTGCTGTTTCAGGCCGTGGTAAATTGAGGTTGTTTGCAGGTTTCCTAACACAAACTGGTGGTTAGCTCCTGTGGTACCTTCCACTTGAAATTACACCCCATACATCAAGCAGTGAGGAGCTGGCAGTGATAGTAGCTGCATTTTGTTGTGAGTGGGAGAGAGCAGCAGCTGCTCTGTAATGTGGTACCAACTTTTCTGCACATCAAACCTGTGGTCTGGAAAATTGATGAAGCCTCAAAGATGAAGAGGTGACTCTTCCATTTAAATCTTCACAGAAATCTTATTCAGGGTTAAAACAAAGCCAAGGTTTTTTGTTCATTCTCTCCTTATCAGTGTTAGATTTTCTCAACATGTCAGTTACAGTGAACAGAGGATAAAATCCACATTCACAGATATTGTTGGCAACCAGTTCCCTCTCACTAAACAGGATTTAGGTGCTTATCTGTCCTTGGTGATTGGAACTATAATCTTTTGTGTCTCTCTCAAACATTCAGATGTCTTTTTGGAAGTTTATAGAATCACACAATTATTTAGGTTGGAATAGACCTCCAAGGCCATGAAGTCCAACCATTCCCCCTGCACCTCCAGGGCCACCACTAACCCATGTCCCCAAGTGCCACACCCACACATCTTTTAAATCCCCCAGGGATGAGGACTCCACTATTGCCCTAAGCAGCTTTGAAAATACTTTACAGCCCTTCCAGTAAATATTTTTTTCTTGAAATCCCACTTAAGCCTCCTCTGGCACAACTTCAGGGCATTTCTTTTTGTCCTTCCACTTCTCACCTGGGACAAGATACTGACCCCACCTGGTCACAATCTCTTCTCAGGCAGGTGTAGAGAGTGATGAGTGTTGTTGATAACTAAAGTTATGAACTTATTTCCTGCTGCTGATTTCATTGAAATTGCAATACTTCACTGAGAGAAAATTGGTTTAGATGAAATTCAAGACATGAAGCTGAACCGAATAAAGGCAAATTACTGGTTTGGACTGATGGCATCAAATTTTTTTTCAAAGCATGAAATTGTCTTACCAACACTGCTGTTAAATATTTTAGAATAAATTACATATATTTATACTCCTACTATAAATGACATGATTTGTAGATAGTTCTTCYTCACATTTTTATGATTTTTAATATTTTTAATTTATTAAGGTAGCTTAATATGCTGGTTTTCCCTTCCAATGAAAAATGGAAATGGAAAATAAAATACTGGATTTTTCTCAGAAAGTCTCTTATCTTTTCTTTCAATATCTGCCACATTATTTTCTTTAATGACAATTGTACTTACATCATGTGTAAATGAAGTAGACCAATAAAGTAGGAAGCATTTCTGAAGATAAACCTAAAGCCAGAAAACTGACATCAGAATATTGCTAAATATTCTCAAAACATTTGATTAGTCCCAGAATCCTGTCCTCTACAATTTGTTTCCTGCTCATATATTTAAATTAGCATTTATCTTAGTGAAATTATCTATCTCAGTGGAGCTAAACACCACATCATTTTCATTCTGAGTGGAAAAGTGTTCTTCACTACTGAGGTGACTTTGCACTCGACATATTTTCCTTGTCATATCTCAGATGTTTTCTCCCTCAGCTAATTAGGCAACACTTCACAACAAAGTCAAACCTGCCACATTTTCTCTTGCACCAACATGAGGTCTTAATGTCTTTTCATCTGTGCTGAAAGCATTTCCGTAAGATCAGGGAAGGGTGAGGTTCCTCGACTGGGGAGGCTCTCCAGATGTTTGCTCCACCTGTTCCCACATGAACATGCCCAAATCTAAAAGCTTGTAATTATAAACTCTTCTTCAAAAAGCAGATCAAACCATTGAGAAAGCCTGGAAATGAGGAAAAAGACGTCTTCTGGATGGAGGAGCTTTGTGTTGTTACCAGACCCTCTTAGAACATTGTGCAGGGAAAATGAAATCACAAAGGTAACAATATTCATAGAACCAGAGAAGGGTTAGGTTTAAAGGGATTTCAAATATCAACACCATGCTGTGGGCAGGCACATCTTCCTCTAAACCAGGCTGCTCAAAGCCCATCCAACCTGGCCCTGAAATTCCAGACGTGTTGGAAAAATCATCCTACAGTTCTAAATAATAACTTAAAGCTTATAACAACATGGACAGTAATATAGTATCTTGGCATCTAAATACTTCAGAAGCTGGAGATAACGGGACTAAGAGAGTTTTTAGGTCTAGAAAACAACAGGTAATTTGAAGATGAACCAATGGGAAATAATGAGCTATGTCAGAGGACAATACTGACCCTATGCTTTCTGTTATTTTCACTTTGCTTCGTAATCACTGAAAAAAGAAGGTTTATGTGACTGTGTGAATCTGGGGAGAGTGTTTTGGGCTTTTGGCCCTGCTATCAGCTCTTTATCCTTTGATTATCACCATCAACATATTTTCTGCCCCTATTTCCAAACCTTCAAGAAAACCAAGGCAACAGCAACATGGACAGAGATTTGCAGGATTGCTGTATAAGGTTTAGCTGTGAATGATTCCTTAACTGTTCATCTGAAATCAAGTCAGTAAAACCATGAAATCTGCAAGAATATTAAAATACTGGGGGTTTTTAACCAATCTTTCAACATGAAATTATGTGGATGGAAGGGTGCAGGAGGCATGAAATCAAGCATCTTGCCCAAGACATTTGAGTTACCGATAGAGATCAAAAGACTAAAAAGTTCAAGGATGAAAAAGTGAAATGAGGCCTCTCATCCTCTTCCTGCTTTGAGTACAAACTTGACTGGAAGTTGACATCTGCCAAAAGCACATTTATATTGGTTGACACATGTACATGTTACATTACGGTGATATATTGACAACGTGCACAGTTGCCAGACACGTTTGGGGGTGAAAGGTAGCACTTGAGGCACTAAAAGAGGTGATTTATTACAGCATTAGTGTGCTGCTGGAAAGGTCAGAGAGCTGCAAAACACATACAAAAGTTCTAGAGGGCTGATTGCATTTTCACAGAGAAAACCTACATTAGCCTATTCAGGCTCGTACCCTCAGTGTGAATAGGAAATGTTAAAGCTCTCATACCAACAACATGGAAAAGACCTCACATGTTTTTGTTTTTTTTTTTTTTCGTTTTTTTGGTTTTTTTTTTTCTTTTTTTTGGTTTTGTTTGTTTTTTGTTGGTTTTTTTTTTTTTTTCTTACAGCTGGAAGGAGTGACTCATGACTGAGGACACTAGAACAGGCTGAGTTTCAGTCTTTCATTCTTTGGAGTAAACTTACTTTCATGTATTTCATAATGCACTCTCAGCCCTTGATATAATTTTTCTTCTGTGAATCAGCTGTCTCAGGGGTTTGTGGTGCTGTGCATCACCTTCCCCTGAAGGCAGACAGGGGCACCATTTGGTGATCCTAGACCTTTCCATGAAAAACAAGCAGCAGGTAAAAAATCCTAACCAGCCAAACCAAACCAAACCAAACCAAACCAAACCAAACCAAACCAAACCAAACCAAACCAAACCAGAACTTCCCACTCTCCTCCAAACAAGTACAGTGGGCTTATGCAAGTCTTGAAATCTTCCCTTACATTATTAGAGTCAAAGTTCTTTTCAGGATTTCTGAAGCTTTTGTGGGAACACAGTATCATGGGATGAGATAGAAGAATTCAAGAAATGTTTTCAACTTTGAAAACATCCATGGAATCAAAATTTATTTCTTATTCATAAAAGGCCATAAAAGACATGGATATATCTAGCAATTTCTATATTTTCCTAATTACTGTAGAAACTTGTTCTGTAATCAGATCTCCTTAACCAAAAGAATTTTACCCCTGATTTAGGAGATTTACTTCATCTGCTCCATCATTGGACTAGAATATATGTTTTCTCAATCTCTACAATTATAACACTGAAATTTTGTCTTGATGGTACACTGGCATCATAAATCAGCTCCCTAAAAATCATTATTTGGCAGCTGAAAACCATAGAGGAACTTTTTTAAGACCTTGATAAGATTACGACTACCTTAAACACAGAAAACCCACGCATCTTTAGCTTATAACAACTGGAAATGTTTCCTTATGTGTATAAAAAAGAGGACTTCTAGGGGCTAAGTGAGTAAGATGATATTGAAGTACTCTGCAAGCTAACAGTGTGATGACATTGGGCTGTGCTGATTCAGAAATTACTCAGCTCAGTTACCAGAAAAGGGGAGAATCAGGTCTTTTTCAAAGGTACAGTGATACAGATGACTCATCTGTCATCAGTGTTTTAGTCAGCAAAGTCTTTGGCTGAATGGCAAGTATTTATAACTGGAAAATAAAGTCATTCAATCAAAAGGAAGTAAGCAAAAAAAGATCTGGATATTAAGCCTGGTTTCTAACATCCAGCTATGAGGTCATTACATTCCATAACCTGAGCGCCAATATCTGCCCAAGTTCATGTGCATTTTGCATTTCTGTCTGTTTCTGGTTCAGAGAATATATATTCTGCAGCACTCACCTAAGAACAGAGTGAACAATCTCTATTTTCTTACTCGGCTTTTCTATAAACCGTGGTGCCAAAAGTCTTTAAAGTAATAATAAGCTTCCCTCCTCATTCCCACTCCTGGGTATTTATTTCCTTGGGTTAGTCAGACCTGCTGTTTGTCTGACCTTTTGCTAGGTTAAAAAAAAAAAAGAATGATGTTTAGTTCAAGTGTTGGAAACTGCCAAGAAGGCAAAAAACCATTCCTCGTGTGAGCTGTATTAAGCACTCGTTTTTGCCTAGGTGATGAAGGAAACTTCCATGTGGGGGTAATATTTTATTAATAAATAAAATAAATACCTTTTAATAAATAAGAATAAAATAAAATATCTTTTAATAAATAAAATAAACAATAAAATACCTTTTCTTCTATCATACTGGATTTATCTCTTAAAAAAATGCAGATGGACTCATCCGGTCATTCACGGGTCCCAAGACCATTTACCAGCAGTCTCCTGAGCTGTAGTTCTCATTCCCTGTCTGGAGATTTTACAAAATTATACTGCTTCTTTCATAATATTATTTTGTCCTACATTGTTTTGCCAATAAAAAAAAAAAAAAAAAAAAAAAAAAAAAAACCTGAGATTTTCAGCTGTCCAATAATTAACCATTGTTACCAAGATGAATTTTACCATACAACGCTGTACATATCTTATTTCTCAAAATTTAATTTCTCAAAAATATTTTATTCATGTTCATATGATAAATATTTAAAAAAACATCAAGTGTAGTACCAGATGTCTACTATTTATTTTCTAAATTCACTAATTTTAATAAGCAGTTGTCTTCTAAAATACCTAAACAGCTGAATCTCCAGAATAGTTTCTGGTTTCATTATTTGTTTTTCAACCATGTGCCTTTCTGCGTAATTCAAGAATTTCAGCAATAAAACTCACTGAGGATTGCTAATTTTGAATTAGCAGATTATGACCAAATTTTGCATTCACATGAGCACATTTTGTCTTTAAACATACAAATAGCCTCATTGCCTTTAAAGTAGAGCAAGTGTTTTGACTTCAAAAGCATAGATTATTAGAGGTACAATGAACATACCTTATAAAAGTTTACTGGTGGCAACTAGAATTTTTTTAATTAACTCCTACTATTTGCCCTTTTTGCATTATTTCTGCTTTCTTAACACTTTGTGTCTGTTTTGCAGACATCTCCAGTACTTTAAACATTTAAGAGATCTTGAATGAAGTTATTTTTCAAATGTTTATAATCAGAGTCTGAAGAAAAATCTTTTACAAAATTTGTTTGAATAGTTTATCAGCAGATAAGCAATTCATGCCAGCCCGTGTCCTTTGCAGTTTCGCGTGTGTGAGTGCCCGGGCTTCACACGGTGGCTCAGCTGGATCTCGTCACTCAGGTCCAACTCTTTCGGGCTCGAGCTGGCTCTCGCACGTCCCTCTCCACTGCAGCTCAGAAAACAAAGAAAAAAAAAGAAAGATACCTACAAAATGGTTTTGTTCCAGATCCTCATAAAGTGACTTAATTTGTTGGATTCCTCACCCTGTAGGAGCTGAAGAGATTGCTGGTCACAGCACCAGCGGCTGTGCATCTGAATTTGCCTTATTTTCTGTCTGATAAACTATTTTCAGAAACAATTTGTAAAAGTTTTCTTCATACTCTGATATAACATTTGAAAAATAACTTCATTCAAGACCTTTAAATGTTTTTAAAGTTACTGGAGATGTCTGCAAAACAGACACAAAGTGTTAGAAAGCAGAATAATGCAAAGAAGGCAAATAGTAGGAGTTAATTAAAAAAATTCTAGTTGCCACCAGTAAACTTTATAAGGTATGTTCATTGTACCTCTAATAATCTATGCTTTTGAAGTCAAAACACTCTCTACTTTAAAGGCAATGAGGCTATTGATGTAAAGACAAAATGATGCTCATCGTGAATTGCTAAAATTTGTATAATCTGCTAATTTGCAAAATTTAGCAATCCTCAGTGAGTTTTATTGCTGAAATTTTGAATTAGCAGAAAGGCACATGGTTTGAAAATCAAATCAAATGAAACCAGAAACTATTCTGGAGATTCAGCTGTTTAGGTATTTAGAGACACTGTTATTAAAATTGTGAATTAAAAAAAAATAAATAGTAGAATCTGTGTACTACACTTGTGATTTTTACAATATTATTTATATGAAATGAATAATATTTTGAGAAATTAGACTTTGAAGAAAATAAATATGTTACAAGTCTTGTATGGTAAAATTCATCTTGGTAAATGGTATATGGCACAGCTGAAAATCTCAGGTTTTTTTTTTTTTTTTTTTTTTATTGGCACTAAAACATGTAGACAAAAATATATAAAAGCTATAATTTTGTAAATCTCCAGACAGGATGAGAACTTACAGCTCAGAAGATGCTGTTATAATGGTCTCTGGACCATGAAGCGGAGGTCCATCTGGCATTTTTTTAAAAAGATAAATTCCAGTATATAAAAGGAAAGGTATTTTATTTTATTTTATTTATTAAAAATTTTTTATTTATTTATTTATATTTAATAAATTCCTCCACATGTGAGTTTCTTCTCACCTAGGTCAAAAACGAGTGCTTATACAGCTACACCGAGGATGGTTTGCCTTCTTGGCAGTTCAACACTCTGAACTAAACATCATCTTTTTTTTTTTTAACCATAGCAAAGGTCAGACAAACAGCAGGTCTGACTAACCAAGGAATAAAATAACCCAGGGAGTGGGATGAGGAGGGAAGCTTTATTATTACTTTAAAGACTTTTGGCACACGGTTTATAGAAAAGCCGAGTAACAAGTAGCAAACAACTTGAATGTTTATGCATGTCTGTGGAATCCAATTATTCCTCTCTGTCTCTCTGTCTTCCCCTAATTTAATTGCTCTAATCAACAGGCCTATTTTCTGCCTCCTTGGATACTACCATCCCCCTTTCAGGGCTGGTGTAAATAACAGAGAGCTCTAGCCCTTGGCTTTGCCAATATGAAACACTAGATACGAAATGAGTTACTGTAAATAAGGCAGGCACGGTGTGGTAAAGCTGTCACCTTTACCTCCAGGATTTTCCTTCCTAATAGACCTTTCCTGTTATCATCCACAGTAATTTTTTTTCCAAAACGCTGAAGCTGCTATTAGTCAGATGGAAAATCATTTAGGGGCAGCAAGCAAAGGTATGTTTCCTTAATAAACAGTGGGGTCGACAATATCCATTAGGAATTCTGAAACTGTTTCTCTGAAAGGGAGGTTCTGATTCTGTACTCCTTGCCATTGGAAATGAGACTGAATTTTGGTGAGCTGGGAAGGATCTGGCTAAACTCTTTAGTAAGCACTTCTAGGCATTGAAATGCTGAAGTAATGTTATTCCAAGCTACAGCTGGGGATTTATTTATTTCAGGTGGGTATATCTCTACTGCCACCCTACCAGTTTTTTAAATTACAGCTTGAGTCTAATTTACCAGCTGTAAATAACAGCAAAATTATCCAAGCCATGTATGCAGTGCAGTCAAATATGTTACAGCAGAGCAGTTTGAAGCTGACATTTGGCTTCACAAAGGGAAAATCTCAGATGATTTTTGAGGTCTGGTTGTATAAAGCAGTCAAAAGTTCAAAGGCATTGTGATGTAGTGTGATATTATGAATCTATTACGTACAAATGCAAATGTTTCAATGAGTGAATTGATTCAGCTTCGTAAGTTCTTTTATATTTATGGTCACACTGAAATTCATGTTTATCCTAAGAAGAGACTTTGCAGTTCTAGCCTTTTCTACATAAAAATCTGCATTCAGTCCCTGAGCTGATGACTTTCAACTTTGTTTTCTGTCTTCTGGTGTCTGTCTGACTTTCACTGAAACCACCTTAAAGTGATCACTGCGTTGTACCCACAGCCCTAAAGTGAACACTCATTTCAGCTCAGGTGCAGATGTTTGATGAGACAGATGTTTGTGCCCGAATTAAGCAGAATGAACATCCCAAATGTCACAGCTGCCTGCAGCTGACAGGTTTTGACAGGAGGACCTGCAGCAGGTAACTTCACCTTTAGAACAGGTGCAACAGCTTACACCCTGTATTTAGAATTTAGTTTCGTGAACCGTCTGAGCACAACGAATATTACAGCAACACCCCGAAGCTCAGAGCACTGCCAAAAGCTGAGAATCACCATCTGGCCCAGCACCAATGCTTCCCATTTCTGGGAAGGAATAATTTATAGATTGAGCTCAGCTACTAAACCTCACGTCCCTCATTACGATAGACATGCATTGACTCAGGGGTTAAGGAAACATTAAATCACTAATCCTGCGCTGATCCTCACCTACAAACCCAAACTAATTGCTCGAAATTCTGTTCAAGCTTCTTCTGCAGATAAAATTTAATTCAGAATTTTGTGGCTCATTTTATTCAATGTTGCCATCACAGTTCCCTTTCAGTTCAACAAGATTCTCTTGTGTGAAACATTACTTTACAACTGTTTTAATTCCTTAAAGAAGTAAAGAATGAACTAGACTCAATGCTCAAAAATGCATTCTAGATATCAACAAGGAGCTGAATTTCAACTGCTTACCTAGGAATTAACACTATCTCAGAGCTCTTCGGTGGAGCTGTTTTTCCCCAATTTTATCAATATACTGATTCAAGGCTTCTTAGCAGGATCAACTCTGATTCGTACCCTTTACTACAATTCCATACTTCCGAAGCTCTTCTAGAACTTTGAATAACAAGAGCTGAATTTCTCCCAGCATCAAATAAAAATGTCACTTTTTAACTGCTTGTAAAAAAAAACTATTGCTAAATTAACTATGTGAGTGAACATTGCATTAAGTAACTCAAAGGGAAGAAGTGGTTTATCTTTTGCCTATTTTTTTTTCTTGCACATTTAGAAATGTAGACAAACCAAGCTTTTCATTTTATCTGAAGTTTTTCTTACATTAATTGTGTGCTGAATTGCACTGCGTGCAATATGAAGTACTAATAAGCAATTATATCCAGCAATAATCATGTGTTTTGCCTGCCAAATTTTGCATTTTATACAGAAACGTTAAACACAGGGTGAAAAATGATGCTTATATACACAATCATGCAAATAATTTGGTCATAAAGATACACATAAACAAATAAACATGCACACACACATGTGTACATTTATATTCCAAAGGCAGAGACCATTAATTATTGCCATAATGCCTTATTTTAACCTTTATCTCTTAACTTCATGAAACAGATGATATTCAGCTTGGATAAAAAAGACAGAATTAAAATTTATATGTGCACAACTTAAAAAACAAAAACTTGTCTTTCTTTAGTGCCATTACTACCACAAAAATCTACATTGCGTGCCTAAAAGAAATACTAAAATATGCTTTTTGAGGCACCACAAGTAAACAAACACATCTTTTAGGGCTGTGTAAAACATATCTAAATTGTGCACTCAAAGCAACCACAAGTCCGTTATAATATGCGTAATGCAAATTTTTCTGTTAAGAAGGCAGCATGCATCTCATATTCAATCAGTTTAATTTACTTATTACATTTCCTGATAAAGGAAGACAGGATTTGAGTAAAAAATATAGGAAAAAAATCCAGATTAGATCAAGTTACATTTCAAGATAAATGAAAGTAAAAGTGTTCCAGAAGTAGGCAGAGTAATGTGCTATTTTTTTCGATCAACTAGGAAATGGAAATAACATTTTTGCTTCTGTCATATTTAGGCGGAAATATGTATTACTTGACAGTCTATATGTGATAACCTGGAAAATATTTTAAATTAGATCAATTAAAGATTTCTCATTAGGATATTTTATAGATTTTTGCGGATATATGGATTAACTGAAAATTCAATAGTACCAAGCGAATGCAAATTTTTGAACTTCCATTGCAATCAATATATTTGAATGAGTTCAAAAGCTGGCATGGAATCTCCATACTCCACAGACTGCCGGGTTTTACAAGAGAAAACTCAAGTCTACTTGATGATCATAGTGATTCAAACACCTTTGTAAATTTAAGCTAGACATTTATTTTTACAGCCTTGAAAAAATATGTTCAACATTTCAAGCCCCCACACGTGAGTGAGTTTCTTCTTCTGCTTTGTCTTAATGGCCATTAAGGTGATACCAACATTACTGTATGTGTCAGCAACCAAAGAATAAGGGATATTTTTAAAAATCTGAACTTACAGGACTTGCCACGATGGTTTGTTTAAAAATACAGGCCTCTAAGTCAACATGATTTATTTCCTTTGTGTGATGTGTCACGGTAGTAATTGCTATAAACAATGACAGTTGTGGTTTCACAGCTTGTGCACCGTTACGTTTCATAGACCAACAGCTGTGGAGTCATTCCAAACCTCATGGAATGGTTTGGGTTGTAAGGGACTTTAAAGATCATTTTGTTCCAACTCCCTGCCATGGGTATGGACATCTTCCACTAGACAACACCGCTGAGAGCCCTGTTCAAGCGGGCCTTGAACCTTCCACAGATAGGGCAGCCAGTTTGTCTGGGCACCCTGTGCCAGAACCTCAGCACCGTCATAAAAACAATTACTTGAAAGTACTGCTCTGAATCACTCTCTGTACAAACTGATACTTTCAAGCTACAGTTCAGTCAAAATCTCCCCATCTTTTCACACCCCTTAAAATACTGAAAGGCTCTAATAATCCCCCAGAGCCATTCTACTCTTGAGGCTAAGAACCTCCAACTCTCAGCCTCATCTCCATAGCAGAAGGTGCTCCACTCTTTGCTCTACACCACATAGAAGCATTCTGAAAAATCTCCGGGATTATTAATACACAGCGATGGGTGAGAAGAGATTCCAACGAGGGAATGTCGTATTGCAACTATATAAAATACTCATTTTATAAAGTATGATATGATCAATTTTATTTTCAACAAAATTAGAGAGGCCATATTTCATTATTCACTAATGTGATTCATATCCTGGAACTTTTACTCTTTCCACTGGATGTAAAGGCCTTTAAATTTGACTAGATGTAAATATTTTTCATGTACATTAAGGAATCTTCATCTGTAGGTAAAGAGTTCTGCTGCATAAAACAAAGATTACCGCTTTTCTTTTTTAACATTTAAAATTCCCATAAATCAGCCAAAATGTCTCCAGGTTAACAGCTAAAAAGTCTGAATATTCACTTGTTATTATGCTTAGCCTTTAATTCTCCTTTTTGCCTTTTTCCTTCTTCATCTTCCTGTATACGCTTCCCTTATTATTTACTATTTAGAGAGAGTTTGTGCCTACTACAGCTTAATCCCATTGTGATATTATCTTATAGAAGAGGCTTTTTCTATCCAGAGAAAGGGAAAACAGGAAAAAAATTTTAAAAAAAACAACTCAAAAACCCTAAAAGGAACCAACAATGAGTGCTACTATTATATATAATATGTTTATTATAAAGCAACCCCCATGATTAAAAAATTATCCATCCTACACTATGATGGAGACTGTAGAGTTAATGGAAGTGAAATGAGACAGCATTTTAACTCTATCAAATTATTTTCTGTGTAGAGGTCCAACTGTTGCCAGCACTAATGGATGTGGTTTTAAGATAAAAGGAAAAAAAAATTTATTTAAAGAGATCTTAATGAAAAATGCGTTAAAAATTGTCAACACAAAACTGAAACTTTAGGAAAGAAAATACATTATAGGTATTTTTCTGTCTCATTTTTACTGAAATAATTATTATTTTGTCCTCCTGTCATTAGACTTAAAACTTTGAATAAAACCCTTATATTACTTAATTTAAAACTGAACAATTCTGGATATTTATATATCTCTTTATCTCTATCTATAATCTTTAGTTCAATTATTCAGCAAACGCTAGATAATTTTATTCTATGAACGGTTCAAACATTATTTATAGAATTTTTTTTTCCAGATGTCAAAACAACACGAGTTCTACTTTACGTGTATGTTATGTTTTTCAGTGTCTACTCGAGTGAAATTTTACTCTTCACAAGGAATTTGCATAATCACTGCAAAAAACCATACAAACTTTTATTTTCAAGGTCATAATTGCACGTATAATACTGGACTAGGGCAAAACTTGAAAATTTGCATATGAAGATTATAACCACCGGTTAGGCTGAATTGTATTTAAAAAGCTTTTTTGGAAAACCATTCTTTTTCTCCATTGCTGTATTATTTGAAGCCACACTCACACTTAATTTTTTAAGGTAATCGTTCTTCTTACTCCCTTTACTAAATGATCCAATTTACTCTAGCCGAAGCCGATTATAAGCTAGAATAACAAACAGAATAATTTATATGTCACATTAAAAACAAACTTGAGTCTTTCTTTAGTGCCATCTCAACACAAAATCTACATTGCGTGCCTAAAAGAAATACTAAAAATATGCTTTTTGAGGCACCACAAGTAAACAACACAATCTTTTAGGGCTGTGTAAAACATATTCTAAATTGTGCACTCAAAGCAACCACAAGTCCGTTATAATATGCGTAATGCAAATTTTTTTCTGTAAGAGGCAGCATGCATCTCATATTCAATCAGTTTAATTTACTTATTACATTTTCCTGATAAAGGAAGACAGGATTGGAGTAAAATATAGGAAAAAAATCAAAAGATTATCATTAATTTCAAGATAAATGAAGTAGAAATGTGTTCCTATTAGACATACAGAAATGTGTTATTTTTTTCTGATCAACTAGGAAAGTGGTAAATTAACATTTTTGCTTCTGGCAGTATTTATTGTGGAATATGTTGATTACTGTGAAGTAATAATGTATAACCGAAATATGTAAAACAAGTAGCAAACAACTTGAGATGTTTATGCATGTCTGTGGAATCCAGTTATTCCTCTCTGTCTCTCTGTCTTCCCCTAATTTATTGCTCTAATCAACAGGCCTATTTTCTGCCTCCTTGGATACTACCATCCCCCTTTCAGGGCTGGTGTAAATAACAGAGAGCTCTAGCCCTTGGCTTTGCCAATATGAAACACTAGATACGAAATGAGTTACTGTAAATAAGGCAGGCACCGGTGTGGTAAAGCTGTCACCTTTACCTCCAGGATTTTCCTTCCTAATAGACCTTTCCTGTTATCATCCACAGTAATTTTTTTTCCAAAACGCTGAAGCTGCTATTAGTCAGATGGAAAATCATTTAGGGGCAGCAAGCAAAGGTATGTTTCCTTAATAAACAGTGGGGTCGACAATATCCATTAGGAATTCTGAAACTGTTTCTCTGAAAGGGAGGTTCTGATTCTGTACTCCTTGCCATTGGAAATGAGACTGAATTTTGGTGAGCTGGGAAGGATCTGGCTAAACTCTTTAGTAAGCACTTCTAGGCCATTGAAATGCTGAAGTAATGTTATTCCAAGCTACAGCTGGGGATTTATTTATTTCAGGTGGGTATATCTCTACTGCCACCCTACCAGTTTTTTAAATTACAGCTTGAGTCTAATTTACCAGCTGTAAATAACAGCAAAATTATCCAAGCCATGTATGCAGTGCAGTCAAATATGTACAGCAGAGCAGTTTGAAGCTGACATTTGGCTTCACAAAGGGAAAATCTCAGATGATTTTTGAGGTCTGGTTGTATAAAGCAGTCAAAAGTTCAAAGGCATTGTGATGTAGTGTGATATTATGAATCTATTACGTACAAATGCAAATGTTTCAATGAGTGAATTGATTCAGCTTCGTAAGTTCTTTTATATTTATGGTCACACTGAAATTCATGTTTATCCTAAGAAGAGACTTTGCAGTTCTAGCCTTTGTCTACATATAAACATCTGCATTCAGTCCCTGAGCTGAATGACTTTCAACTTTGTTTTCTGTCTTCTGGTGTCTGTCTGACTTTCACTGAAACCAGCTTAAAGTGATCACTGCGTTGTACCCACAGCCCTAAAGTGAACACTCATTTCAGCTCAGGTGCAGATGTTTGATGAGACAGATGTTTGTGCCCGAATTAAGCAGAATGAACATCCCAAATGTCACAGCTGCCTGCAGCTGACAGGTTTTGACAGGAGGACCTGCAGCAGGTAACTTCACCTTTAGAACAGGTGCAACAGCTTACACCCTGTATTTAGAATTTAGTTTCGTGAACCGTCTGAGCACAACGAATATTACAGCAACACCCCGAAGCTCAGAGCACTGCCAAAAGCTGAGAATCACCATCTGGCCCAGCACCAATGGCTTCCCATTTCTGGGAAGGAATAATTTATAGATTGAGCTCAGCTACTAAACCTCACGTCCCTCATTACGATAGACATGCATTGACTCAGGGGTTAAGGAAACATTAAATCACTAATCCTGCGCTGATCCTCACCTACAAACCCAAACTAATTGCTCGAAATTCTGTTCAAGCTTCTTCTGCAGATAAAATTTAATTCAGAATTTTGTGGCTCATTTTATTCAATGTTGCCATCACAGTTCCCTTTCAGTTCAACAAGATTCTCTTGTGTGAACATTACTTACAACTGTTTTAATTCCTTAAAGAATACCTAGGGACTCAATGCTCAAAATATGCATTCAGATATCAACAAGGACTGAATTCAACTGGCTTGACCTATAAAACAATGGAGATTAACTTACTACTCAGAGCTCCTTCGGTGGAGCTGGTTTTTTTCCCCCAATTTTATCAATAACTGATTCAAGGCTTCTAGCAGGAGGCAACTCTGATTTCGTACCCTTTACTACAATTCCATACTTCCTAGAAGCTGTTCTAGAATCTTTGAATAACAAGAGCTGAATTTCCTCCCATGCATCAAATAAAAAATGTTCATCTATTTTAACTGCTGTGTAAAAAAACTATTGCTATAATTAACTTATGTGAGTGGAACATTGCATGTAAGTAACTCAAAGGGAAGAAGTGCGTTTATCTTTTGCCTATTTTTTTTTTTCTTGCACATTTGAGAAATGTAGACAAAACCAAGCATTTCATTTGTTATCTGAAGTTTTTCTTTAACATTAATCTTGTGGCTGAATTTGCACTGCGTGCAATGATGAATACTGAATAAGCAAGTAGTGGTATCATCCAGCAATAAATCATGGTTTTGCCTGCCAAATTTTGCATTTTATACAGAAACGTTAAACACAGGGTGAAAAATGATGCTTATATACACAATCATGCAAATAATTTGGTCATAAAGATACACATAAACAAATAAACATGCACACACACATGTGTACATTTATATTCCAAAGGCAGAGACCATTAATTATTGCCATAATGCCTTATTTTAACCTTTATCTCTTAACTTCATGAAACAGATGATATTCAGCTTGGATAAAAAAGACAGAATTAAAATTTATATGTGCACAACTTAAAAAACAAAAACTTGTCTTTCTTTAGTGCCATTACTACCACAAAAATCTACATTGCGTGCCTAAAAGAAATACTAAAATATGCTTTTTGAGGCACCACAAGTAAACAAACACATCTTTTAGGGCTGTGTAAAACATATCTAAATTGTGCACTCAAAGCAACCACAAGTCCGTTATAATATGCGTAATGCAAATTTTTCTGTTAAGAAGGCAGCATGCATCTCATATTCAATCAGTTTAATTTACTTATTACATTTCCTGATAAAGGAAGACAGGATTTGAGTAAAAATATTAGGAAAAAAATCAAAGATTATCAAGTTACATTTCAAGATAAATGAAGTAGAAATGTGTTCCTTAAATTAGGCAGAAATGTGTTATTTTTTTTCTGATCAACTAGGAAAGTGTAAAATTAACATTTTTGCTTCTGGCAGTATTTATGTGGGAAATATGTTGATTACTGTGAAGTATAATGTATAACCTGAAAATATGTTAAATTAGATCAATTTAAAGATTCTTGCATTAGGAATATTTATAGATTTTTGCGTGAATATATGGATTAACCTGAAAATTTCATATAGTACACAAGGATGCAAATTTGAACTCCATTCAAATGCGAATATATTTGAATGGAGTTCAAACATCTGCTGGCATGGAATATCCTCAGCATACTCCACAGACTGCCAGTTCTTACAAGAGAAACTCTAAGGTCTGACTTGATGAGTCATTAGTGATTTCAAGACAGCTCTTTGTTTAATATTTAAAGTAGACTTATTTTTAGTACTTACAGGCCTTGAAAAAGTGATGTTCCACTTACATTTCAGCCCCAGGCACTGTGCAGGTGAGTTTTCTGTTCTTCTGCTTTGTCTTAATGGCCATTAAGGTGATACCAACATTACTGTATGTGTCAGCAACCAAAGAATAAGGGATATTTTTAAAAATCTGAACTTACAGGACTTGCCACGATGGTTTGTTTAAAAATACAGGCCTCTAAGTCAACATGATTTATTTCCTTTGTGTGATGTGTCACGGTAGTAATTGCTATAAACAATGACAGTTGTGGTTTCACAGCTTGTGCACCGTTACGTTTCATAGACCAACAGCTGTGGAGTCATTCCAAACCTCATGGAATGGTTTGGATTTGAAAGGACCTTAAAGTTCAACCAGTTGAACTGCCATGGGCAGGGTCAACCTCCACCACCCCAGGGTGCTCCAAGCCTTGTCCA
>VKON01000197.1:185147-204451 GCA_009741485.1 Malurus cyaneus samueli
CATATTTTTTAAATCCCTATTTAATTTTTTTTTCCTTCGTGGAATTGATGGTCTTGGTTATGTCAAGAATAAAAAGGACTACCCAGAGTTTTTTTCAGATAAAAGGACAAATATTGATTTAGGCATTGGATATGGATCATCTCATCCCACCAAGACAGTAAAAGCACAACTGCACTCTCAAGAGTTTCATTCAAGTGAGCTGCATACTTTTGTATCTAAACCCAAAAAGAAGCTCTTGGAGGAATGGCAGGAACTGCTGTGCCCTCCTCATCCTCTAAATATTACAAGTGAAGTTGGTTTGATGTGTGAACATTTAGATAGAGATCAGTCCTTTTCAAAGTAGGAACAGACTTCTGTATCTGAACCTAAAGCATTTTGAAAATATTGAATGGTCTTCCATCACATAACACACCAAAATTAATTCTCAGTGACTGACTTGGCATTTTCCTGTGTTTTTGTATTCTCAAACTGGGCAAATTTTAGTCTTACTGCTTCCAAGAATTTATTCCACTCTGAGATCCTTCAATATTTTTGTACAGTCACAAAGAAAGGAGAAATTAGTATTTTGAAGAACACTGCTTTTCACATAAAACTGAAACTCAATTCCTATCTGATGTCAGTGTAGAAAGGATGGTAGCAAAATCCTGCAAAATTTCTGCTATGTATTTATCGCTGCGTGGGATAATTTCTTTAGAACTGAGGGAAGATATGCGTAGTTATAAATATATAAATATACCGTAAAACTTCTGGTGCAATTAAATACAGAGAAGGTGAGCTTTACATCTCTGTTCACAGCACAGTGAAGTCAACATAAAGCTTGTCACTGTCTTCAGCTGGTTTTGGAAGACCATATTAACCACAAGTCTATGTAACAGAAAGGAAAATCAACCAAACATTCAGTCAGACTGATCCAGCCACTCACAGAATATCCAGAAGAGGAGAGTCACCTTTTCAATTTATTTTTTTTAACATGGAGTGTTATACTGTTGGCTCCTTAGATTATTGCTGAATAAAATTACCCTCAGAATTTGTTTCTTTTTGCCTTACTTTGAAAGCCTGTTATCCTCAAGTGGATAATGAGAAGGCAGGTGCACAGTGTGTTTTTACACATTTTGCAATTACTCAATTGATTTTTTTGTGAAGAGCTGGTTTGGGAGCAACTGTGCATCAGTTTCGAAATGTACAATATTTAACAGAAATTGGGCTTTAGCTTATTTTTATACATTTCAAGAGGCCTGACAGCAGTAATCTCTGTCATAAAGGGACCTCATTCACAGTAATCTTCTCTGCAAGTTTTGTAGCCATATCAATGTGCTGTTAGATGGGATTTGGGACAGGTTTCATCTGCTTTGAACCTGGCAAAGGCTAGGTGGTTTGCATTTTTCTTCTTTGGAGCCTTATTGGAGAGCGCGAGCTGGTATTGAGAAGCTGTTGTAGGCATTCGAGTGATGCTTCATTCCGGCTAGGAAGCTTTTTGCAAGAACGCTTAGCGTTTCTGTGGGGGCAAGGGTCAAGAAGACTCGTTTGTATGATTTTACTTTTGATATTTATAAGCCGTTACTATTCTATGAAGCCCGCACGCTTCCTCTGTTTACTCCTGAGGTTTTCTCGACAGCTGTAGCCACTGGAATGGTGTGATACAGCTGCGCCAGAAATCAGCTAGTCGAGAAAAAAAGCCAGTGAGAAGACGGAAGGACAATACTCCTGTGGTGTTGGTCATAACAGTGTGGGTGCAGAGCAAGATATTCAGCAAATTGCTACTCAAATCCATTTTATTTTCATTATTTGCTTTGAAGATGGGGTCTGGAGGAGCAATAGAAACTGAATTCCTGACACCATAAGAAGACCCCTCTTGGCTGAGGTTTTTAAGGATCAAGAGTCCTTGCAGAGGGATCAACATGGACTGAAGCGTTGTGCATCAGAATTTATCACTGCCACAGAATTCAAGAAAAAAAATGCCAGATTCTGCATCTGGGACAGAGAAATGCTGGAGACAAGCATAACTGAGGGAGGAACAGCCAGGTAACAGTGCTGGAGAAAGAAAATTTGGGGTGTGGGTGGACCCCAGCAGCGAGCCCTGACAGCCAAGGGGACAAACCATATTCTAGAGTGGATCAGAGTCTGAAATTGACACAATCTAATAGTCCAACAGAGATGGAACTCCAATAGAGAAAGTCTCTTCAGACACAGGCAGACTTTCCAATATAGGTTATCTGACAGAAACATCCATCTATATGACCCATTTCACTGGTATGGCTAAGGATAATCCTTTTATGGAGGCTACCATATATAGGAGAGGGAGAGCAGGACACAATATCATTTTGCTTTTGGAAATCTAGTCACCTGAAGAATTATCCAGTTCCATCTAAACATGTGCTCCTGCACAAAGTCTTTTGAAATTTTAGTGGAACACAGCTCTTTACAACCACAGCACTGGTCAGGGGTGATGGGAGCTGACCTGTGGTGCTCAGTGATGGAGCTGCTGCACCTCTGAACACACACAAAGCAAAGGTTAAGATTGTTTTCCAACAAACTACTCTCATCAGACTTATCTCAGTTCTGAGGAAGCATTGGGGATGTAGCATGAGGCAAAAGAACATGAGAAGAGATGCCCCATATTGCAGTGAGACAGCCATTGTAATATGACACAACATTTGAAGAATAAAGGGAAAATCCAATTTTTTGCATCATAGAAAAGAAAATAAATTCCTAGATGTATCTGTTTAATCTGAATATGTGGATACAGAGAGAAGCACAAGCAAAGGGGTGAGGCAAGGAGAGTCTAGGCACAAGTAAGGGCATGATTTGGGCCCTCTCAGCTCAGTTGTGCACCCCATGCCCAGCTCCAGCACATGGGCACAAGCTATTTTCACATATTGCACCAGACGACTCCACTGCTTATGGAGAAAAGTAATTTGTTCAACTCAATTACTGTAGTCAGCCACTAGATAGTTTAAATTACATATCATCTGTCCCTTATGCAAAGTTCTCACTTCATTTGTCTCTTTGATTGTTTCGGATGCCATTTTGTCTTACAGGAAAAAAACCATAAAAGGCATCAGACAGCATTTATCAACTATCACATTCTCTAGGTCTGATGATGCGCAAACCTGGCTCTCATTCTAAGAGAGAAAAGGTAATTTTGGGGATAAGACTTTGTCCTGAGGCTTGACAGCTCTATATTCATATATTGGACCTAAGAATTGCTGCTTTTGTAGGTTTCAGTCCAGATTTTCCATAGTATCTAGAGTCAGAACACAACCCCAGTTATTTCTGTTGGAAGCTGTGGTGAAAAAGCTGATGTCAACTGCAACTTCAGAGACAAATACACTTTACGGGGCTTGTACAAGAACAAATTTAACATAGATTAGTAGGCATTATAATAAATAAAGGTACAGCAACACTGAGATATGCTGCAATGTATTTATCAAAGTAAGAAAAGTAGTTTAAAAAGGGAACTGTCTTTACGAAGAAAATTGTTGCTGATATAGGTCTCTATAACTCTCCAGAAATTTAGTACAGAGTATCAAGTACTACTTAGCATCAAGGCAAAAATAAACTACTTTGCTCACTCACTCAAATGAATGACTTTTTGATCATTTAGATAATTCATCTTTGTAACACATTATCCTTGTGTGAGAGAATGGAGACGCACAATTGTGTTCACTCTCGTCAGAGAAACGTCAGAATTGTTGTCCTTAAATTTTCTGCTCTCTGGAAGAATTAATTGTCTTGAAACCTGAGGGAAAGAAATACCATAAGCTGCAAAGTATTTGTTGTCCCAGGATGAATTTTTCATGCCCGTGGATCGCTGACCGTGATGAATCGAGTGGTGCAGAGCAAGAGATCAATCAGGAAGCGCCAGTGGAAGTGAGAATCGCGGCAGACAAAGTGATACCGATGTCAGAAGATGTCTGCTCCACAGAGCACTGACTCATCGTTCACCAGACCCCCTAAATATGGTGACACCACTCTGAAACTGTTGGCTTAACCTGCTTCAGGGAAACTATGAATAACAAGTAACTCTCCAGCAAAAATCGTCTGCCTGAGTTCAAGCAAAGCGAAGTCTTGCAGCTTGTCAGCTGCCTTCAGTCCTGTCTGGAAAAGCTGGCTGCTCAAAGATTAAAAATATCCCTTGCAGAGGTTTATTTTGTGGTGATGCTTCTTTCTTCAGGTATCCTTGAAACTATTTGCAGTAACACACATTTTGCAAAATATCTACATAAAAATCTAAGGTACATTCTGCAAACAAAATTAAGACTGTCAATATAACTGATTCCCAGCTTTGTCATATGTAGGAGCTAAATTGTTTCCCTTGCAAAATGGATGAAAAGAAGATTGCAGTAGGACAGCCAGTGCTTACTGTTTCCCTTACTGAAAAAAAAAAAAAATAATAAACCTAACTTGCTTTAATAAAAGTGGAATGTAACTGGAATTTTTGCCTCCGGGCAGTTAAGACTACTGTATCAGGGAACTGCAAAGCTAAATTCATCAATCTGCAGAAGCTAAAAGAAAGACCTCTTTAGGCTAGGGACTGAAAAAGTTTCACATACTGAGTGGATTCAGGTCTGAGGAAGATAGACACCTCACTGATGAGCCCACTGCACATTTTCAATTTAAAGAAGGCCATTAATTCTATCACTGTAATGGATGGTTTTAATACAGGAAAGATGGATTCAAAACAAATTTGATTTATTCCATCATACGCATCTTATATAAATAAGAGAAAACCTGTTAAATTTTGCAATAATAGAAACTGCTACTGAATGCTACTATTTATTATTTTCAAAAACTCGTGGCATCAATGACATCAATCACCCTTGCCCACAGTTTAATTTTGGCTATTCCCACCTACCCTTTGACAACTTTACATCCCAGTTTCTTACTCAGCCAGGTTTCTCTCAAGCAATGGAAAATATTGAGTGTTTAATGAGTGCCCTCCTCTATCCATGAACTTTAGAGAGCCTACACATCTTGAGACAGAATGTTACCTGCATTAGTTGGTATTAGTATCCAAATTTCTCCCTACAGAATTTCCTGAATGGGTCTTTCTGGCAAACCCCAGATCTGCCTTAGATGTGTCGCAGTTAAGTCCATCAAGAGTTGAAGTAAACTATTATTTTTCTCTTTGAAAATTATGTTTGGGAGTGCATCTCAGGTAAAAGGAATCGTCCTGGGCCCCGCCCAAAACATGGACAGGAAGAATCTGGCTGTGCCTCCACATCTGCTCAGTAATCCAGTGGTTGTTACAAGCAAGTATTATAAAAATCATTGAATGGTTTAGGCTGGAAGGGACTTCAAAGTTCCAACTGCTCTGCCACGGGCAAGGACCCCTTCCAGTGTCCCAGGCTGCTCCCAGCCCCAATGTCCAGCCTGGCTTTGGACACTGCCAGGGATCCAGGGGCAGCCACAGCTGCTCTGAGCACCCTGTGCCAGGGCCTCATCATCCTGAATTCCTTCCCAATATCTCATCTAAACCTGTGTATTGTACTCAAAGTTCTATTGGAAGAGAGACTTACTGATTTCACTGATTGTTTAATTCACCAGAATGTATTATAGATTCTCTTACCTTGAGACATTGTGCCTATTTATATAATCTTTACAAAATTTATCTCAGTGTTTATCACATATATTTTAGTTTGATTATAGAGATGGTATTGCTGGATAGAGTTCCAAGAATTTGTTACTTCTGGTACCAGTTGTAGAACTGTGCTGCACATGATGACAACTTGTGGCTGAAGTACCTGCTAGGATGTATCACTTTTAGATTTAAAAGGGTGCTCTGCATTTGAAGTTCAGAAAGCATATTGCATGCAAAGGAAGGCAAATATCTCTGGTCCCATTTTACAGATGGGAAACAGAAGCAGAGGGATGAGGTGGACTAGAGGTGTACTAGATGAGGTGTACTAGATGACAAAAAAGGACAAAATATGTAAATCACAGAAAATGTTAAGATTCTGTCTTCCAGTGTGAGATTTGCCATCAGATAATCAGTGCAATGTGGCCAGGGAACAGTGCCAGAGAATTGGTAAGCTTTGACCAGAAAGATATTTACATTTGCTCATTAATTATGTTTATAATATTTCTCAATTCAACCAGGATATGCATCAGCTGCTGCAATACCAGCGATTTGATTGCTACAGATGACGTAGCTTAAATTTCTTTTTGTTTATAAGTAAATTATAAGATTATTAATCAGGCAGATTTATAAGTTGAAAAACTGAAAATTAAAATCCAGGCAAAGATTTATGGTTGTCTAGGTACTCTTAGACAGGACTTAAACTTCCTGTGTCTTTTCAGCACCCAAAACCTAACAAATAAATATGTATTTTTCAAAAATAAGTATGGACTAAATTGGTGACAGGGGAAACAACACAGAAATACAACACACTCAGCTACAGTCTAGGCACTACATTAGAGCAGATGACATAGGAAGATTTAAAAATTAATTATGTATATATATATATATATGTATATATAGGGCATTTCTGTCTATCAAATTATTTTAACTCAAACAATGAGGGACAGAACCTCATCAGTTTTTAATAAATGTCAGTTTTGTTCACTGCATTCCTCAATACTGACTGTTGCAGTCCCAAATCATCATGCACTGCCATTGAGCTCATCCATGAATTTGCCAAAAACCCTTGACACAGCCAAGAAATGACCAAGCCTTTAAAAAAAAATCCCACCTGGGCAATGAGTTCTGCATCCAGTATCACAAAGGAGATGAAAGCAATTTGTTCTTGTGTTTATCTGTCCCTCATGGCACCAGCTCAGCCAGGGGGAAAGTTGCTGACCCACCCAGTGCCCCAGCTGCCCCATGTCTGGTTCCTGAACATGGTTGATGCTGGCTCAGGCTCCCTCAGCTGTGATGGAACAGCTGAATTAAACAGTCCTGGGCTTCAAAAGCAGCCTGGCTTCCCAGACTGACCTAGAAATACTGTGCTGCATGGAGAAACCTGAAACTGAAATTAAAAACGTGGTGTGGAGGATGACTGTAATACTGTGGGCTTGGAAAAATTCCTTCCAGGAAAAGAATCAAAGCGATTAAGTCTCCTTGGAACTACAGGTACTTTAGAAATGGCAAAAATACTGCTGGTAATGCTGACCCACCACTTGCCAGTGATGATTTAATTGTGCTATAAATTGGCTATCCTCACTTCAGCTGCAGCAAAATGAGTGTGCCATAGACTTCCTCTGGTGTGGAAAAAAAAATCAGGCACTGTGAAAGTAGCTGACCATAAGGCTCAGCTGGATTCAGTGGTGATATTCCCCAGAAACACAGCTGGACAGTAACTATTTCAGATGGCCTTCAGGAAAACTGTAAATGTGTGAGGTGTATGGCACAAATTCCTCTATGCCAACTGTAGTTAGATTCAAGCTATCATGTTTTTGTTTTTTTGTTTTTTTAAAAAAGTGAGTAAACAAATAAAAAGCCAGGTAGGTCTTTCAAGATTCAGGTTATAACAGAGGGAAGAGAAGGAAAATAATACCGATTCCCAAGGGGTTTGTGGCCTCTAGTGACAATTCAACAAAAAAGAAAGCATGTCAGTACCACAGTGTAGTTAATATGCTGATGTTATAGATGCAAACCACAAAAAAAGCCCCACATCTCCTTCACTCCTTTTCATGCTATAAATTTCTGCAGTGGAGGTGGCTGTGATGGAGATAATTTTCTTCACAGCAGCCCATATGGTGCCAGGTTTTGGTTCTGTGACTTCACTGGTGTCGATAATGCACCAATGTTTTGGTCTTTGCTGAACTGTTTTGCACCACCTAAAGGCTTTTTCTTTTTCTCACTCTGTCTCCAGCAGGAGTAGTCAAGAACCTGTGGGAATACACAGCTGAGACTGCTGACCAGAAAGATATTCATATCATATATCATAGTCAGGAATAAATCTCAAGGAAAGCAGGAGGAAGCAGAATCATCCCTGGTTATGGCATCTGCATTGCTGAGAAGCCATTATGAGGGCTGAGGCCCTGCTTTTCACAAATTGGCTAAAAATCTGCCTGCCAGTGGGAATAGTAAATAAATTATCAATTTTATTTTGCTTGTACTCACAGCCTTTGCTTCAGGTGTTAAACTGTTATCTCAAGCTACAAGCCTCGCTTCATTCTTGTTCTTTTTCTCTTGTTTTCTTTTCCTTTCTTTGTCTCTTTCTCACTCCTTCCCTTTCTTTTCCTTTTCTTCGCTTTCCTGTCCTTCACTTTGCTTTTCTTTGCTTCTGCTTTTCTTTGTTTCTTTTTCCTCCTGTAGGACCAGGGACTGGATCAACCCACCATAATTTCTACTGGATGTAGAATCCAGTAGATCAATCCACTCTAATTGCTTAAGCAAAGGCTTAGGTTTTAAACTTTAAACTTTTTAAACTTTTAAAATCTACGGTAACCCAGAAATATTAGTCCTGTTAGCTGTTCTCTTCCATAATGTATGAAACTTGAAATATTCTTGAGGTTCATTGCCTTTTCAATTCTAAATTGTGTCATAATACTATCTGGAGATAACACTATTTGATATAATACTATTTGATATTTTTCTCCAAATCTATAGAAATTACAGGACCAATTCCTGCATCTTCCCCTCTCTCTGCTCCTCCCCACTTAACCACACACTGCTTTAACCAACTTAATTCAAATATTGCAGTGTGTAGGGCAGAACATAGGGGTCAAGACATTCCGCAATAATTTCAAAAAGAGAGTCAGGAACAAACACACATTTTTTATCTTCTGCTGCGCAATATTTCCCTGTTTCCCTCCTCTCCCCACCTAGTCTGGAGTGAGTGACTTTCCCCATTAAGATGCACTCATTTGGCTGGAACTCTCAGAGTATAAAAAAAGGAGCTGTATTCTTTCTGCTCTACTGCGAAGGTCAAGCTGCCAGTTTTCTTTGTGATGCGTGAGGCAGCGCAGAACACAAATTGCATTTCCACTCTCTTCAGGTCTTCTTTTAAATGCCACAATACTGACAGTAATCACTGAGCTGAACAGATATGACACCATAAGACACCGACAAAACAAATAAGGCCCTTCCTGTCGTGGTTTTCCACCAAATAAACAAATACGTGTTTGGTTGTCGGTTTAGCTGGAGAGGGTGCTGAAAGTAGGCAACTTTTTAACACTGTGCATTGTGAGAAATTCATCACATGCTAAACATCCTGAGAGTAATATAAACACAGAAATTAATTGTATAGAAAAATAAAATAAAAGAAAAGAAAAAAAGGTAAAGTAATAAAATAAAAATAAAATGGGAACAGAAAAACTCCTCCATAACAGATTGCCAATCTAAGCCTTTCCACATTGCTGTATGCCAGGTAAAATATTTTATTAGCAGGAAATGCACTTACAGTAAGTTTATGGGAAAGATAAAAAGAGTTTGAAAGATAGCAAGGGCTCCACACTATTAACTAGCATAAACAGGTGGTATTTTACATTTACCACATCTCTCATTAATTCTGCCATATTTTTAAAAGGGAAAGCCTGAAAGAAAAAAGAGAAAAAAGTGAGTGGAAGGAATTAGTACTCAGAGGCAAGTAATCTTATCATCAACCTCATAATTATTTTTTATCACCTTGTTTTGCACTAAACCTGAAAATAATTATTAATGGTATTTATCTATGGCATTGAACTTTGGCTTTGAGCCAGGGAAACATTTGATTCTCTCAGAAACTTTCATCACAGTTCAAGCTGGTTATTCTGTCCACTTAGGTAATTTCCTGAAAAATCGTGTCTACTACAACCTATCTCATCTGTTCCCAATCCACATCCTGCTTTTTGTTGTGACTAAATTAACACCACTGGTGCTGAAGATATTCCCAAGTGTTCCAACTCTTTTCCATCTTGCTACTTAAGATTTTGATCAACTTCATTTGTGATGCTCAGAGTCAGAAAGGGGACAGTTAACAATTTCTTGGAATAAATCTTTTGATTTCTGCATCTTTTCCTATCTATGGCCAATCAGAAATTTATCTTATTCACAAGCTTGAAAATGCATTTGATTTCCACCACCCTAAAGCATCCCAACACACAAAGCTGGTTGAAATATGACTTAGAACTTAATGTACTAATTCAGTATGTACAGTGATGCTTTAGAAACATAAAATGCAGTTTCACAAACCATTTTGATCCACAGTTATTTTTAGGTAAATTCAATTGAGGAATAAAAGCTTTCAATCACCAAATAATCCTATTCTTTAAATATGCTGTCACTGTCAATCAGCACAAGTGGTTATCTCACTGGGTTTTGCACAGCTTTCTATAAATTCTTTGAATAACACATTGGCACTAACAACTATTTTCCTTAAAGAGTGAAAATACGTGCTACTTTACACTTAAATAAACCTTATATGAGCATGTTTCAGGGATATGTGTATTTAAATCTGTTTATAGTCACTGGCATTTTGTTTTGATATTTCCTCCTACTGCCACTTGTTCAAAATTTATTATAGTGAAGTGGTGGTTTGTTTATATTGTTATGAGCAGTAAAAGCTGAGGAGTGAGAGCAAAGGTAAGAGCTGGGTCACAAAGAATAAGAGAAAACATCTAGAAATACACATATATTTGTTTTGCATCTTGTCATTTTTTTTTTTTTCCCAGACTGGGGGAAAACAGAATTTTATTTCCTGGTACTGAAGGAGATAACCCTTCAGCATCACTGTGTTTCAATATTCCACCGAAGATTTTTGTGTGTGGAGGAATCTAGCTCTTCAAAGAGCACAGAAATGTCTGACAAATGCTGGGCCTCCCTCCCACTGATTTCGCAGGGTGTTAAATGTTGCTAAGGCTGGGACCCACAGACTCTTCTCCGTTCTGGATGCTTGTCAGAAAACCACACATGAGAATCATCGCTTTGCCTAGCACCCCATAAATTTATATCCATGTTAGATTTACACAGCCTTGCCCATGGCTGAGGAGAGCAAAAAAGGGCCTGTGCTGAGAAGATTTAGAATCACAGAATCATAAAAAAATTAAGATCATCAAGCTCAGCCATTAACTCATCACAAAACCATGTCCCAAAGCTCCACATGCACGAGTTCTTTTATCACTTCCAGAGATGGAGAATCCACCACTACCCTGGACAGCCTGTTGCAATGTCTGAGAATCCTTTCACTGAAGAAACATTTCCTAATTTTCAATCTAAACCCTGGCACAATCTGACGACATTTTCTCTTGTCGTGTGGCTTGTAACCCATCAGAAAATATTGACCCCCATCAGTCTGCAGCTGTCAGGATGCCTCTCCAGCTTCCTACTCCAGAGAGTGAGTGAGAAACATGGGATGAGAAGTCACAGAGGCAGGAGAGAGATTCCCTAAGAAGATCTCTGTGGACTTTCTGGTCACCAGTACCGGAAGCAAATGTTGGGATTTGACCATGGAGGGGTAAGAGAGCCTCTGAAACCACTGCTCTTTGAGGTACAAATTGCTGTGTTTTCCTTCTATTTCTTTACTCTCTGGTAATTGTTTACTCATCTGTTTCTAGTTTGATGTTTTTTCAATCTTTTTCTGCGTCTCTTTTTTTTTTTTTTTTTTTATTTTCTTTTCCTCTATTCTCAGTTCTTGATATCTGTTACAATACTCATACCTACTGCTTGGATTGTTCCTTTTATATCTTCTCTTTTGACTTTTTCCTAACCCTCCTCACAATCAAACATCACAGCAAACTGTCATTTTGAGCAAAAAGAGGAAAATTGTGTGATGCACTATTTCTTAAGTCAGGCATTTAATAACTTTAAAATATCTTTGGAAAGATTGGAAAAATGAATCTTTTGACTTCCACTTTATAAGAACAGACTGGTCAACAGAGTGTGCACCGAGAGAGATTATGTTGCAAATTCAGAGTGTTTTTTCACTCTGGAAAATGCATTGAAACTGCTGTAAGTGGAGGAAAGGCACAAGAACTCTGTTTCTGGAGCTCATGGGGGCAACTTGATTATTGTAATAGATCTTTCTTCCCCTCTAATCCCAGGAGGGAAATATCGCATTTCTAGAGCATATCTACAAACATGAAGAACCCTCCTGAGGCCCAGGAACGCATTTTTGGCTGCACCCAATGTCAGACACTGAGCTCTGGCACACTGTGTTTGATAAGTGATCAAATGACCGTGTCACCAGGCAACCCAAGTAAGATTATTCACTGTGAGGAAAATGTCTAGTGATTGCTCTTTAATCAAATTGAGAAAGGAACATAATTTCTACATGAGAAAGTCTGGGAAAATTTCAGAGAAGGGGGAATTTTTAAAGGCTGACTGGCATTCTGGATGACTTAAGGAGCTGCTGGTTTTGAAACAACTGAGAATTTGACAATGCTTGGGTTTGATTTTGAACATTCTGAATAGAAATCTAAAACAACAGCACACATTTTGCAAGCTGCTAAAGAGACATTTCTGTAAAGACACTGCAGATCCTGTTCAGCAAGGAAAAGTTCAGTGTAACACAATAAACTGTCATGAGGTAGTAGGCCAGAAACGATACTGAGGGAATCACAGAATCTGAAAGAACAATCAAGTTAGCAAAGGAATCACGGGATCTGACAGAGAATATGAATTTCAGATAGAGCTCCTTTATTTTAAATGTGCAAAAATGGACAGGAATTACAGAATTAGATTAGCTCTTTAGGGAGATTGCAAGGAAAGAAATCATAGAACAGCTCCTCTCATCATTGTAGTCATTGTAAGCTAAAGAACTGTGTGAATCAATCTCTCAGCTGATTACAGCTTTTACTTTGCCAAAGCTTATGAAATGGATTTTTAAAACTTATAAACATCTGTGAGCTAACCTTTGGAACCTCTGAAATAACTAGTTCAGTTCTAGTGTTTTAATGAAAAGATAACACACTGACTGTGTCAGCTGAAAACATAAATTTTTTGGAGACCAAATACACAATAGTCCAACTTAGCAAGTCCTGGGACAGTCTTTTGTGCTCAGATTCACACCCTCATCTTTTGGATGTTCCCCACCCACCCTGAAACAAAGTGATTTTAATCAGTGTCTCCACTGCTTAATGGGCAGATAATGCATCAACAGATCTCTGGGACTTGCAGAAAAACATCTTCCCAAGAAAATTCCTCTGAAATTGGGACCCTGCACAATGCTCTGGCAAGACCAAATTCCTGTCACTGGAGCTATGTGATCATGATGAGGCTTCCAGCTCCCAGCAAAGAAAATTAGACAGGCTCGCAGGCATACAGGGAGACTAATTAAAGTCAAAGAACAAATTAAAAGTGGAAAAGGATTACCAGAGGAACGGAAGGGAATGAAATGGAAAGTATGGGAAGAAAAGAGATGAAAGCAGCAACAGAAGAAAAAAAAAATTCTTAATTGTGCTTTCAAGAGTGTCCCTAATGGAATTAATCTTATCCAAATTCTAGCAGATAGCACGTGCCAAAAATGCTGCAGATGGCTCAGCTCAGCAGCAGGGACGGCTTGGAAGGAAAATGGTTCCTGTGGCTGCCTCAACAGATTGTTTACAGCAAAGATACCGACAGTGCCCGGTCATTGTCATGAAACAGTGCTGGGTCCCGCATTTGAGACTCCAATCTGGGCATTCCAAACGGCAGATCTGTGTGTGTGTGCCTGAAACCAGGAGAGTCCTTGGTAATTCAATTCCTACTCTTGAGGAACAGCCCAGGTTTTCTGTCTCTTTGTAGCCATCAGTGTGAATGGGAAAAGCTGCATAAGTCACCGAAATCTTCAGTGAGGTTGTTTAAATAAATCACATCACGAAAAGCAGACTAATTAATGTAACCTTATGTGAGTTCTCATCACACAGAATGACAGAATACCCTGACTTGGAAGTGACTTACAAGGCTCATCAGATCCAACTCCTGACCCTTCACAGGATCATACCCAAAAATCCTACCCTTGTGGGATTGAGAGCACTGTCCAAATGTTTCTTGAGCTCTCTCAGGCTTAGTGCTGTGGTTGCTGCCCTGGGGAGCCTGGGCAGGGCTCTGGGGGAAGGATTTTTTCCCAACCTAAACCTCCCCTGACACAGCTTCAGACCATTCATTCCCTTGGGTCCCTCACATAATTATTCATATAGAGGTGTTATAGGGAAAGACCCTGAATTATAAATCCCATTTCCACCCCTGGAGTAGAGAACAGCAAGGGATGAGCTGACGAATCTGTTTGCCTTCCATCTGCACCACTACCCAACACACACGTGAGGTTCACAGTACTTTAAGGGTGAAACCTCCCATGTTTCCAGTTCTACAGGAGCCTTTATGCCCTAAAGGACACATTTTAGCTCTGAGACAAAATAAATTACCTTTTTTTTTCATGCACAACAAACAAATCCAAACTTGAGACCTACCTAAGGATCACTGTTTAGCAGTCTGAACACAAAGGACATTGCTCACCATGTGCATTAGGAGTGCCACATCAGCCAAAAGTCCTGATGACTTTTAACACATCTCATAATTTTGAGGATGACTGTAGTCCTTCCCTTCTATAAGAGAATTTGGAAACTGTAACTGCTTTCTCTGCTCAGGTATGTTTGCTTTTTAATGCTCAATCTGTGTAATGTTTTCTGTTTTAGTGTAAACCAGTTAGACTAAGATAACTTTTACCAGCCTGTTCCATCTCACTTTTAAGCAAATCATTAAAGGCATATGCCACTCTTATTCACCTAAACAAGTTTGTTTTGAAGATCTCATGTCTCTAATTATACATGTTCTAATTGCAATTTCATCACTTAACTTCTTACTTTCCATTAAGAAATTCTGGCCCCTTTCCTCAAATTTTGGAAAATATGTGTTCTTCTCTTGATGTTTATTACTCGTAAATATTATGAATTCTCCATCCCCTGTTTGAGAAGGGAATGGAATTGACCAGCTCATTTTTTAACCTTATCCAGATGGACATTCATCATCTGGACATTATGATGGGAGAAGCTGGATAAATCAGCCCATCCACATCAGAGCTGCACCCATTTGCATTGGATCACTGTATACATATGCAAGTTGCACAATAAAGAATCATGAATTACTGTCTACAGCAGATATTTGAATACTGTCTTAGTCATTTGTCATCATAAATCACACTGCATCACTCCTTTTATCATCTCTGTTGCTTTTCTTTGAACTCTGTCCTATTTATCAGACATCTTCTAGTGCTGAAAGATCCAGGACTCCAGACAGATTTCTCAGCACCAAGTGGGTGTCTCACATGCAGAAACTCCCCTGTTAAATTCAGAGGGCTTAACTGAAGCCTCCACCCCTCTAACCATTGAAATAGTGAACTGCCAAAATAATGAGAACATCTTTAACTCATTTCCCCGAGGCAAACAATTCTGCCCACAAGGTCTGCCCATGGGCAAAAGGAATCAATTAACAAATAACATATTTAATCCTTTTAAGTGGATAACATATACACTAAAGGTAAATGAGTAATATAGGAAATGGGTCCAGAATTATTTGAATTCTCAGATTCAATGGTCTAAAATAAGATATTACATACGGAAACGCAGAATTTAGGTCATCATTAGAGATGTGATAGCGCAGGTGACTGCACTGGGGGAAAGAGAAAATAGCTCCAAGCCACCACAGATATTTCTCTGTACGTGACCTCTGTGAACTGTGCCTGAATAAAAGAATCTATTATTCTCTGAGGAACAAAAAATAACTCCACAGAGGAAACCAGTAAGCAATCTTGCTTCTAGTAAGGCTACTGGTAGAGTGGCATATGAATTTTTGGAATTCATACTCAGAAAGTTAGGTGGAAATATTAGGGCTCTCAAATTAAACATCCAAAATGCCCTGAGCAGGAAAATAAGGCTCTACAAATGAGGTTTCAGATACTCAGTGTATTGCAGTGAAAGAAGATGGAGGTGTGAGCTAATTGTTGTCTACAAGTATTAACAGAGAACACAGATTTTCTCAGAGCTGTTAACAAAGTGATGTGATAAAATGTCTAAAAGATGGAATTACACAAAATCAAGCTTGAAACAAATTCAAACCCATGAAGGAAACTAAAATATATTGACAATTTTGTTATCAAAAATCACAAACATACTTGGAACTCTGTTGTTTAACAATTTTAGAGCTTAATCTCATTTATGACAAAACTGGAAGTTACCCATACCTAATACACCTGTTATCAAGCAAGACAGTTTTCCTACAGTAAAAATACATACATTTTTTCATCCTTCCTTTTTATTTATTTATTTTTTTAAAAATCTAAATAAGTAGAATAATTTATCTGAGACACCGAAGGAATTAAAAACCTGGATTACCTTTTCTCATTCTTTTTTTTCACAGAATGTTGAGGGAACATGCTATTCTTTGCAGATGGCATGCAGATGTGTGTCAGTTTCTTCTCCAGTTAAATAAAAACTGGCATTTGTGCAGTTAGAGGAGAAGCAGGAAAAATTAGGACACCAAAAACGACACTTGTATTGACTCTGAGGGGAAGAAAAGTGGTTTGGATTGCTTTAACTGTAATCCACAGCATGCCCAAATACTTGAAAGGGAACTTTTTTTTGCCTTGACTCACACTGAACAGTAACTAAATCCAACACCTTCATCCTGGTGTTTGGCTTGCCTCAGGATATGACAGAAGACCAGACCCTTTCCTTTGATTCATTCACTAGGTGTTTAGGGAAGCCCAACACTTTAACACTTTTGATACCAGTGTAATCTCTACCTTTGCCCTTCATCCTTTCCTGTGTAACCTGGATTTTATATTAATTTATCTCCAGGGAGTTAACAAACAGCTGGAGTGGGCCAGCTCTCCATCATGCACTCCAGGGTGCTCTATTTACTGGGGACTCTTGTTTTCAAGGACATGCTTGAAAATAAAAGGCACATAATTTGCTTTATCTAGGCAGAATAAGAGGTAAAACTGGTCCAGAAAAAAAAGGGTAGTTGAGCACATTAATGAAAGGAAATTGCAGATTTAATCTAATGCCTCATACTGAAGTTCCCACATCACAGAGAACATAATTGTTTTCACACATTTTGGAAGTTATTGTGCACACATGATCCTGCAATTAATTGGATGAGTCACCTGCGTCTCTAGAAACACAGACTTTGCATCACACTGACAAAAAGGAAAAATAAAAAGAAAAGTCAAGGAAATCAATGGGATGAAAATGCCTCCCTTAGCCAGCTCAGGCTGAGAATACATTTCCTCACACTATTCCTCCAACATTCCTGAGAGAATATTTTCTTAATTTCTTCTCTTTGTCTTTTTCATTCTTTCCAAGTTAAAAGCCTGGAAATACATTTCTAATTTTTTTTTTCCAATATATAATAAAACTAAAAAGATACTAGTTTTACAAAAGTCTTGAGACAATTATTTAAAAACATCATCAAATTTTGTGTAATGGCAACAGATCACCTGTCAATCAGTCCGAAAAACAAACATTTGAAAAAGAACATTTTCTCCAAGATAAAAAATATCTATCTTATTAGCAAGAGGTATTTATTAGTTTTGATTTTTTAAAGAATTCTTTGTTTCATCTGCAATGCAACTATCAGAGAGACCTAACAAGAAATTCATTTTGCATCTATGATAACCTATACTATGCATAGACATGTAATTTTATTTATCTGGAATAACTGTAGATCATCTTCAGCCTTAAATAAATCATCATTAACTAGAGTTAGGGAAAAAAAAAAACAAGCAAGAAAACACACTAGAAGAACATTTTTATTCAGCCAAGAAGATGTGCATAAATATGGGTTATGGTGCTATATGATCAGTGTGTGGATATTGTTTAGGTAATAATTTTTCATCAGAGGGAGCTTTTTTTTTATTTTATTCAGTTACACAGGTACATCAATTTGTTCATTTTAGTAGTCATTGTGCAGCCCCGAGGTTAATCATCGCTAATGCTTTGCAGAATGTGCTGCAGGTAAGTGTTGTTATCAGCATAATTGGTTTGCTAAATATGAGGTAGAAGTGGATGGTCTCAGGATTGAAAAGCTCTTTTGTGCATGTTTTTTTTATTTGTAACACTGAAAAACAGAGCTGAACTCAGAGGTCTGATCTGCGTCAGACAAGGACTGTGAGAGCACTTCGTTTACTGATCTCTGAAGGTCTTTGTGAGCAAAATGGGCTTAAAAATCACTGAGGTTCTTTGGGTCTGAACCATCTGTCAGTCAACATGAGGTAGGTTTGAGTGGTACTGAGGTGGCCTGGTATTTGTCATCAAAGCAGAGAAGATCAAGTGTCAAATTCTCATTTATAATTTAGATCTAACTATAATTAGAATTACATAATTTTGATATGGACTATAATTGAATGAGAGTCAATGGAAAATTTCCCTTACTTACTTCAGTTTAATTTCAATTTAATTACTGATTCTAGCATAACTTTGGTCTGAACTTGCAGCAGCCTGTGCTTTATGTTCTTGATGACAAACACAACTTATGCAACACAATAAATTATCATATTGCTCCGAAAACAAAATTAATTCTGTTTTCCGAAGTCTTAGAAGGGATAACTCATTCTAGGGAATCTATAATCAATAATAACAGTACAGAAATCAACTCCTACGAAAATTCACATCTAACGTCTACATTTTAATTAGACCCTACTATTACCTGTTTCTTCTGTATGCTGGATTTTGAGGCGGTGTTTTTTTTCCTTCTATAAAATAAGAACAGGTTTTTTTGTTGGTTTTTTTTTGGTTTTTTTCCCGCAAATAAATATTGAATAACAGTTAAAGCTGGGCAAGTATCTTATTGTTATCATGTCTTTTATAGATCTTTTTAAAGCAAAATAAGAAATCAATGAAGAGCTGCTGTTTTGTCATAAGTTTTCACTGAATAATTCCAGTGTGCAATTTTCACACCGAATTTCATTCACTGGTTTGGTAAGACAAATTCCTTGATATTAGTATTAAATATTTTTTAAAAAAATTGGTTTCTTCTTTATATTTTTTCTGGTGGAATAAATACTTTCCCCTCTTTCAGTCCCTGTCTCCTTTAGAATTTTGAGTGAAAAAAAAAGAAAGGAAACAGAAGTAAAATTGGTTTTTTTTTCCAGAGTACTGGTTTATTTCTGAATAGTTGATGCAAACTGAACTAAAATTAATATTGATCTGGGGACAATCTAGCCTTAGAAACTCCTATGTTTGCAGTAAGCTTCATGAAGAATAAAGACTCCTAAAAAGTTTTATTTGCTTCACTCTAATAGCATTATGTGTAAAACTAGCAGACTTGATGATCACAGGCAAGGTGAAAAGAAGGTTGTCTGGTTTGTTTTGTCATTAGGATTCAAGCAAATACTACATAGACTAACAAGCATCATAATGAGGAATTTGATCCATTATCATTTGATCCATCAAGTACCAGAGCTCTT
>VKON01000197.1:217259-229238 GCA_009741485.1 Malurus cyaneus samueli
CTACGACACGAAGATGCATAAGGCAACCAAATGAAAAGCCACTTCCACCTCTTTTAAGACAGACAAGACAAAAACCAGCATGTTTCTGTCTAAAAGAGCAGAATTAAGTATTTGTTGATTGAGGATTAAACACTTAAAATACTTTCTTGAAAGATACATTCATGCTTATTTAACTTCAGCTGTTTATTCAGTATTGTTATATTATATAAACAAACTTTATTATATGTAACAAAACGGACAAGTATATTCTTCCATATTTCACAGAGATTTGTTCATAGTTTGAAAAGGTGATACTGCATTTCTATTTATAAAACAAGACTTGTTCTAATTGGTTTGCCTCATAACTTCCTATTGACAAACACCCTACTTTGCCCTAATTTCAGTCAATTCAGTAGTGGAGGAGAAGTATTAGCTTATTTCCATTTACAATAACATCAATTAGTTTTCCTTCTCCTACCAGAGCAGTAAGTACTGAGGTTTACTGTCAGCCTGCTGCCATAAATTTATACTGAGATGATTTGAAATTACCGAGCTTGAAACACTTATTAATATAGGGAAAAAAAAAAAACGCCAATATAAAAATTTACTGGTAGCAGGAAAAAACTGCACTAAATGCAACTATTTGACCTGAGATACTGGACTTTTTCCAATGTGTGACATTCCACAACAAATTCCAACCCTCTATTTTATCTCTGCTTCACTGCTTTAAAGACACATTTATCTTGATGTAAATTCATAGAAAGCTTTCCTTAGGCAAAAGAAAAAAGAGTAACTGAAAAGCTGGGAAAAAAAGCCTGGAGTACTAGCTTGTAATGAATCATTTATTTAAGAAATTTGGTTCCATTGTTGTTTACATATTGCTTATGACCTTACAGCAATTCCGTTAATTTTTCTTTTTTTTTTTAATTTTTTTTTTATTTTCTATAAAACTCACTGTAAAATACAGCAATCTATTAAATCATTCAGTATTGAAAAGCTGGCACCTGCTTTTTTTGAATTCATATTTTGTTGATTAAGGCTGAAAAGATCTTTAAGGGTGCTTAGGTCTTTAGAAAAGAAACATACAGACATTTTCTAAAGAAAATGCCATTAGAAAATACACATTATTCATCCTACAACCCAACTTGCTCTGGGGTTGTTGAATAAAATAACGAGATGTTAATACAACATGTAAGTGTTCTGAAATTGTTTCCTGGAGCACTTTATGTTGAGGAGATTTTATCAATTAACCTGGATAAATATTCTTGTCATTAGGCAGGGAGCTCATGAGTTTAAAAACTTGAATAGCAAGCAAAATGTAAATCTTGACTGATTTGTGCTCCATTAAGTGATGGGTTAAAGGCACATGAACCATTTAATAATAAGTGAATATGCATGAGCCAACTGAAGTCCATTCCATTATGGAAACACTGACCCAATCTTTTGTTCCTCAAGTTTACATACTGGATACAGAAGAGGGAGGAAATGTAAACAAAAAAATTTAATAAAAAGGCATATAAGGCCAACTGGCTTAATTGCTAAAGTGCTGCTATGACAAGAAAGAGTGCTAAGGCAGAAATCACTGCACAGCACTGCAGAACTGTTCAATCTGCTCCTGAGGAAAAAAAAAAAAAAATTTGGCACACTAACTTGATCAATCCTGACAAAAACTAGCATAATAAAGTAATTGCTAGGGGACCCCCAAAAAATCTAAACTTAAATTTTACATTAAGGTGTTTAATATGTTCAATGTCTCAAATATGCTGAACACCTCTGAATCGTGTTGCTAAGGGACATCCAACACACTGCAGAAGCATCTCTGTGTTTTTGGAATTCAGATTCCTACCAGAAATACCCAGTGGTTCAATCACCCACCTGCCACAGGCACCCTGGCTTCCTTCAGTAATCCCCATCCCTTCTCTCTTCTGCAAATTACCCATCTGTGGGATGACTCATTGTGTCACACATAGTGTAGATGATTGGACACTTGACAACCTCACACCTTGAGGCTGGCTCCTCAGCTGTTAAATTTATGCCTTTTGTTCAGAAGTTCTTGTTGCTGTCCCTCCTGCCAGGCAGCACAGTGTCCCCTGCCTCTGCTGAAATGCATTTTAATCTAAGGTTTATTAGTGTGCCATGAAGCAAAAGCAAATGAAAGGATGAAAGTTGCAAGACTGAATAATAAAAGTGTGAAACAGAAAATGTGAAATGACTTCAGAGTCCGGAGAGTGAAGCAGCACTGTGGTGTTGGTCCTGTCAAGGAAAGGTTTGTCATGGCCAAAAACCTCCCTTTGGTTATCCCAGGTCAAACAGCACAAATGAGGCTGTGCCTGCTGTGCAGAGGTTTGAAAAATAGGGGCAGTTTGTCACATTCTCGAGAACACTCGTATAATATGAACTTTTAAATTTCTACAAGTGATTACTCTGACTCCATACAGAACAGAAACATTGAAGGTCATGTCTTAGACTGTTTCAAAGGGAAAAGCCATTTTCTCTGGGTTTTCCAATAAAGTTTCACAAATGATTTATGATCCTAGCTGTCTGGAAATACTAATGATTTTGGGCCATTTATGGATTTCTGGTGAATTTTAATTACACCCACAGATAAGGCTCCCAGACTTTCAAATGCAAGACTTATATTCAGAATGTGAAAATCTTAGAGACCTTAAAGCCCTGCTCCACATGAACGTGTTTTTTTTTTGTAAGAATAGATGTATGTCTATTAGAAATTGATTCACCTTCCAGTTCTTTTTTTAGGAAGGAAAATTATAAGTATGAATATAATAAGAAATACCATATAAATAGCCTCACATTAAAGTCTGCCGGAGTGAGGAATTACTCAGTTTCTGAAATACATTGCCACGTTATCTCATTAGAAATGTCTCTGAAACCAAAATGTCCTTATTACACAACAAGATTATCACTTTTCATCCTATCTGCTGCAGCTATTATGAAAAGGCATAGCAAACATACTGAGCACATATTTAAATATCTGGCTGGATAATGTGAATCAGAGGAACATTGTAAGTATGGAGAATGTTGTTCTTTTCAGCATTCCTGCCTCTTCTTTTATTTTGAGGCTTGCTATTTTTCAACCTTCAGGAAAGGTTGCTCTGTCAGTTCTCCTCCACAGGTCATTTATTAACTTTTTACGTTTCTTATGTTCCCAAAGACTCTCCACTGTTTGTGTCAAAGTGTTGGTCCCAAATCTGCCTACATTATTGTTTCAAAACTTCACACAATATGGGTTTACACCTACTACCAGTGAATGTCAAGATTAATATAATCACAGTAAACACAGGCAATCAACAGTAAGAGACACAAATTTTTTTCTTTTATTTTCTGATCTATATTTGAAAGTTCTCAGGGACAGATCACAGTTTCCAGGGATTGTCAAAATTTCTGTCTTAATGTTTTGCCACTCTGTTTTCAAGTTCATCCCTGTAATATTTGTTTTTAGAGAAAAAAGATGTTGTTTCAATTTCAATTTTAGCTGTTTAAAAAAAAAAACCTAAACAAAAAAAAAACATTCTCACATTTCAGTTGAAAGGGCTTTATTAAAGATTATGATAATGTCTTGCATTCCCAAAGTTCTTATCTCAGAAACAATTTCCTGATATTTTAAGCATCTGGATTTTTCACCTGAAATATTGTTCAAAAAGTGCATCATTAAAAAAAAAAAAAAAAAAAAAAAAAAAAAGGAAGAAAGAACTAGATAGACTGTTGAATTTCATCTGTGATCAGCCCATTTCATATGCTTTCCACTTTCAACTTAATCTATACTGAAGTAACCTAAGATTAGCTTTAGCTTCACCAAGGAAACACCAAACAGAATAAATTTGAATTTCTCTGACAGACTTTTCTGACTATTAGGAAACTTGTTGGGGTTTTTTATAGTTTTTTATGAAATCAAAATTTTGTTAGGCATTCTGTGCGTTGAACAGAAGTGAGTACTTTTTTGTAGTTCTTAAGTCTGTTGCAATAAAAAATAATCAGAACTAAGTGCAAATTTAACTCAACAACTGTATCAATGGAAAGAAAAATGAGGTCTATTCGCTTAAAATCCTTGGTGATTAAAATGCTTTTTTGAGAAAATTTTTCAAGCAGTTTGGCTTGCTAAATCTGCTTACTGGACCTATTATTTCCCATGCTGATAGGAGGAACATTTATCAGCTTTTTGGGTGTTAAGGAGAGGGTTTGGATCATCTTCTGATGGCTGAAAAATGGTGTTTACAAGGAATATCACAAAAAATTCAGTATATGCTGCTGTCATTCAGAGCAGTAGCTCAAGATCTTCTTGACTAAAAGTTTCTGCTGTCATTCTGTGCATATCTGTGCTCGATTTCCAATCAAACCACTTATATTGACAGCTTTCAATCTGTTTAAAATATGCGGTTTCATATGCAAAAACAACACCGGAAACACTAGTAAACCTTCATGAAAGGTTTCCCCGTGTTTTAGAAATCTGAGGTAAACTCTCACATTAAAACTCTACCAAGTGGATCACGAGTGAGACCAGAACATAAGTGCATTCATTTGGAGAGTTCCCACAGAGCTGTGTTGTAAAAGATTACAAATATCCCACTTGTCACTCCCACTGCAATCGATCCAAGATCTGCTTCTCCAAAGACTCCAGACACTGCAGTCTGTCACTAGTTAGTCTGTTAATCAGTTTAAAGATGCTATTCTTACAAAATATTGCAAGATCAATAAGCTTACGTGTTAGGAAAAGTGCTAATCTAACCCCTGTATTGCATGGAAAGCAAAGCAGTGCAGCAATTTTATAACATTGTTAATTAACCATGATTTAAAAAATCCATCACTGTATGCTTCAGTGTATCATTAATTGTTTGACCGTAATAAGCTCAACTTAGCATTTAAAAAAAACAAAACAAAAAAACCAAAACCAACATTGTCCAAACATAAATAAAAAAATACCAAAACCAAAAAAAACAAATAAAAAAAAACAATCAAGGAAAAAAACCCAAACAAACAACAAAAGAAAACCCACCAAAAAGAAAAACAACCACCCTAAAACTTTGCACCGTGTGCAAAGTCAGAATCCTGTTTTCTTGCATTGAAATGCTTAATATCTCTTACTGGAGTCAAATTGGTCAAAGAATCCTACAAGACAAATTGTGTGTTTAATTAACCTTATATTTGCATGCTTTTTTCATATTCAGTGTTTAATATTAGGTGTAGTTTTCATTGTTCTAAAAAGAAATGAATTTTCAAAATTCTTTTAAACTCACAGTTTTGAGGTTAAAAACCATCTTTCTCTGTCCAAAAGAAATATATATAATAATCTTGATGCCAAGTGCAATTAAAATGCTAACAAATATACCCAACTTCCAAATTTCACTCCTATTTTGTCCACAAATCTCTGGTAAGAAATTTTGCTACTAATTTGATTTATTAAATTTAGAAAAAAAATGTGTACATTCATATAAACTCATACACTTATAACATGTAAATTCAAAATAAAACCTTGAACAGTACATTTTAAACAAGATTTTAAAAAGCTTATCCCCTCAACGTTATTTCCCAAACCTGGATTTTCCACTGATGAGAAGTGGAATTTTTCTTGTGGCTATGCTCTTTCCAGAGCTCCAGGAAGTGAGAATGATATTAATTTAGCTTTAATCTGCTTCCTGTTTACAAAAAAAAAAAAAAAAAAAAAAAAAAAAGAGCAAAACCAATTTTTTTTAATTAACATTTTGTTTATTTTCTTATTTAAAAGAACAGACAAGCAAACAAACAAACTGGAATGGAATGGAATGGAAGGCACATCAGGTCAGCTCTCAAGTCCAAAATATTTTTTCCTTCCACAAGATTGGGTTCAGAGTTCTGACACAAAAAGGCCCTGAGGATCGGAACACCTGTGTTAGACTCAAGTTTGCCAGAGTGATTTTGTATGTGGCTATAAGACAGTTTTTGTTACTTTTTTGCTGTCTCTGGATACTGATGTTCCTGCAAGGCATGAGGGGAAGAGGGGCAGACTACAGAATTTATTCTCCTCGGTTTGCTGTGGCTGTTCGCTGCAGATGGAGCTTGACAACATAACAAAAGGAAAAGGCTGAGGCAATAACGAACCCTTAATAGGAAGGAGTACACAAATACCGTGTTAGACAGAGGCCAGCAAAGAGATCAGATGAATTATGTTCCTCCTATTAACTATAAACCGTAAAGAATTCTTGAATAGTGGCAACCAGCCAAGCCCCTGATACACAGCAGGTGAAAGACACAGCTCTTCCAGGACCTTAAGCTGATTTCAGGAACACTTCAATAGCTGAGCACCATCTTAGGACAGCCCGTGTAATATCCTTATTTTACACTGGGCCTGTGTTGTGTTTCTGTTTTCTATAAATCCTCCAGTTCTTTGGATGAGCATAAAAAAGCATAAAAGTTTAAAAAAAAAATATAAAAAATTTAAAAAGTTAATTTTTGAAAATTAAACTCTTAAATTCTTACTTTGGCTATTTTTTGTGACTCCATTTACTTTCCATGTGGTATTTAATTTAGAATTTTGGGTCTATTTCATATGAATGGCTTAAACTTTTTTTTTTTTTTTTTGTCCTCCTGTGGAAAGAAATCTTATTCAGTTCCTCAAATTCAGACTCAAATGACTTTAAAAAACTTGTACCTTCTTTATAACTGCATCTCTCTACCATACCTGGAAACAGCCTTTTCTCTTTCTGCATTGCCAGCATGCCTTCATTTTTTTGGAAAATTCCTTAAAAACATGCTGAGATTTTTCTTTTCCCTTGTAAAACCAATCATCTAATTACATTGTTTAAGGGTTAGGAGCACTCTATGTGGGTTGACCCTGGCTTGGGTTCCAGGCCCCACCAAAGCCACTTGTTCTCACTCCCCTTCTCAACTGGTCATGGGAGAGAGAAAAAATTAATAAAATGTATAAATTATATATATAACTTATGCTAATGTATGGTAAAAATATATTTAAAAAAAAGATTCATGAGTCAAGCATATAAACAAAAGATGATCACAAATCGGGTAACAATGTGATGGACAAAATTGACCACTTTGGGGATTGAAACTCAATTTATTATCAATGAAAATCAGAGCAGGATAATGAGCAGTAAAATAAACCTTAAAAGACACCTTCCACCACCCTCCCTCCTTCCTGGCTCTGGCCCTTCCCCCTCAGCAGGCAGGGAGATGGGAATGGGGGTTCTTGTCAGCTTCATCACCGTGTTGATTCCTGCTGCTGCTCAGGGAGAGGAGTCCTTCCCCTGCTCCAGGGTAGGGTCCTTCCCACAGCAGACAGTCCTCCCCAGACTCCACCAGAGTTCTGCCCACAATCTGCAGCTCTTCATGAGCTGCTCCAGCTCCACTTTTCCGCAGGATCAATCTGTCAGGAACAGCCTGGTCCAGTGTTCCCCATGGGGTCACAAGTCCTGCCAGCAATTCTGCTCCAGCCTGGGTTCCTCTCTCCATGGATGCAGGTTCCTACCAGGACCCTGTTTCCATTCACACCTTCCCATGGGGTCACAGCCTCCTTTGGGCATCCTTCCTGCTCCAGCTGGGCCCCTGCAGGGCTGCAGGTGGATCTCTGCTCCCCTGCCCTCCCTGGGCTGCGCTTGCCTCACCATGGGCTGCCCCAGGGTCTTTTTTTTTTTTGCAGGGGGGGAATCTCAGCTCCAGAGCCCGGAGCAGCTCCTTGCCGCCTCCTGCACTGCCCTTGGCTCTCTGCAAGGGCTGCTCCTCACACATCTTTGCATCCTACTCTTCTCTGACTGCAATTGAAGCTGTGCAGTAACATTTTTTTCCTTCTCATACTGTTATCCCAGAGGTGTTACCACCCAGGTCTTGGCCAGGAGGTTCCCATCCTGTTCCAGCTGTGAATTGGGCTCTGCCGGACATGGGGGAAGCTTTGGGCAGCTTTTCACAGAAACCTCCCCTGTATCTCCTCCAAAACCCAGCCATACACACAGAAAACAAGCTCTGACACCCCCAATAACAGTACAGTAACTCTTAATTCTATCTAAATGCTTATTCTGTTACCAGGGTTGCCAAAATACCTCTCTCAGTACCTTAGCTACCAGGCGCAGATGCAACCCTATGGCTTTGATACAAACGGGTGCCTGACCAAGCTGGCGACATTCTTCATGGCATTCCAAACCTCTCACGCTCCAGAACAGACTGAGCTACATCGTCTTTAACAGGAAAAATCTGCACAATCTATGCAAATTTAATTTTACTTCTCTTTCTTTCTTTTTTTTTTTTTTTTTTTTTTTTTTTTTTTTTTTCACAGGGAGTGAAAAAGCATCTTCTTTCATGCCACACCACTCTGATTATCCCCGAAAACAGATATCCTCTGCCTGAAAGAGAAACATTTCACATTCTTTATTAAATCAGTTCCTCTTTTGGAAGATGAGGACCATTAGCTTTGTCTGACTTATTTTTTTTTTGCATAAAAGGAATTAGATGTTCTGTTCTCTGAGAAGGCAGCCTAGTCTTATTGCCTTGAAGTAAATGGTGTCTAGGATCTATCATGCACCTCATTAAATACAGTTAAATTTCTTCCATGTATTAAGTGATATTTCTTTGTGAAATAGTGACTTGGAAAAATGCTTACAAGTTTAGCAAAAACTAAAAAGAAAAGGAAAGCAAAAGACCATATTAAGGATTCAGTTGACTGTAAAGTGGATTTTTGAGATACTGTAAATATTGTTATAAGGTTAAGTAAGAAAGATCATTCTCTTACATTTATGGTTATTGCTACATTTACAAGCTACATAGCTTTAGCATTTTTTTTTTTTAATTGTTCTTTAAACACTTATTTTAATTTGAGTTCCATAGTAACATTTTATGGGTTCACGTAAGAACTGTGGCTGACAACAGTATTTATCAAAACAAATAATTGATGTCAAAGCAGTTTGAATGATTATTTTAATATCGTACTAATCTTCTCTCACAGTAATGAAGAACCATCTCAAAAGGTTTATAACTCAAATTTGCTCTTCAATTTTTTAAAACATCTTTCACTCTCCCAGGCTTTTTTAGTACAAAAGTTCACTTTATCTGACCATTTTCTTATCATCTCCAATGGAACTTTTCTAACACTTACTACTGCAGAATGTCACTGCCTGCTGAGCGCTGAATTTCACAGTTTCTGTTGTTTTTTGTTTTTTTGTTTTTTTTTTTTTTTTAATTGTTTGTGTTCAATGTCAGCATTCATTTTCTCTGAAAAAAAAAAAAAAAAAAAAAAATAAAGCCCAGACAGGATTTATCTCATTTAAATCTTCCTGTAACTATTCAAACTGGTGCCTACACAATCTTATTCTAAAAAAAGAGTTTTTAAATGGCCCAGTTTGCCATTGCAGAGTTAAGAAATGGCCATTCGGGAATAAGTTCTTGCCCTTGAGCCCTCCAGAATCCTGGAAGAAAGCATTCCCAAAGCAGATCTGAATACTGACCTTTGCCAGCCTTTGAATTTCTTTTCTCTTTCATGTATTATGCAATAGCGATTTCATTTCTGGCAGGTATGGGCCATTGAACCATTGCTAAAGAATCTTCCAATTGCAGCAGAAATGCACTTATAATGAGTCCCATTAAAAATCACTAGTTCTGACATTGCGAAAGGACATTGGGAATATTTAAAATTGAGATTCAGGTGCCTGGAGAGCATGGTGCTATTACCATTATATTTCCCTAAGCCTGTAAACTATTCTGTCCTGCTGCAATTTGCCACAGTGCAGCAATTAATTTGGGATTTATTTTTATAGGATAATTGGTGAGCATAATCAGTCAAATTTAATTGACAGGCCCACTGGAACTTAAGGGAGATTTGATTTTTTTTTCAGAGTTTTTTAATTTTTTAAAAAACAAAATCAAATTAAAGCAGACAATTTAAGGACTGATACTTTGCCAAAGACTGTCCAATTAATCACAATTTGTTTGCCAGTGCACATATCCACGTTGTACCCAAACACAGTAATTGTCAAATAGACATTTTTCCTTACCACATTTTTATTTTTTAATGTGGCTTTTTATTTTCTTTTCATATCCTTAGAAAATACCAGTGCTCCTATGAACTTGCCATGTTTTTTCTTCTTCAAGCTATTAATTATTTTTTAATATAATATATATATAATAATTTATGTCTCTGAGATATCATTCTAACGTTTTAAAGAAGAAGACATCCAATTCCCAGTTCAGACTGAAATTACATCTTTATTTTCATCTATTATCCTGCTATTTATTGCACATAAGTCACTGAATATATGTAGGTAGAAAGAATACCTGATAATTTTGCCTATTCCTTATTGCTTCCTCAATCCTTTGGCAGTTATTACTCCCACATAGATTTCGTTATAAAAGCTACAGAGTCCCTTTTTTTCTTTTTATTTTTTTTTTTTTTTTTTTTTGTGGACTTTGTTATTGAGGTAAGAATAATCATAAACTTGGAAAACTGGAGGTCTGATTGTGCAGTTCTTTTCAAAACCACACAGACTTCTTCCATCTACTTGACTTTTACTGAAACTGGATGAAATTATAGAAGGTAACAAAAGTCTTGATTGATTTCATAGCTCCAGGAACAATCACTGGCATCACATTGCTTCCTCAAAATCATTAATAATCACAGGAGACTTTAGCATGGTGTTATATCCCATATCTCTTTGACAGCACCATATGTGGGGTGTGTCTTGTCTATGTCCATGCACACATCCCCCAGCATGAGCGAAAAGAGGAGAAATGGGTTCCTCAAGGTGTTTGCTTAATTTTTTGATAAAGGTTTCCCCAAAAGTCATTGTACTTTTTGAAGAGTGTATTGTTTTCTGAATGTTTTGTTTTGCCCAGACTGAAAGTAACCCTTGTAGTTTGTTCAACGCTCCAGGTTGACTGAGACCCTTCATATGAACATTCACACTGCTCTGAATTTCTATTTTTCCCCCTTGCCACTCTGGCTGGGAATGAAAAGGAGGAGGAGGCTAACAAAGCTGATTAAAGAGCTGGAAGGAATGTCTGTGGTGAGTGGCTGAGGAGTCTGGGACTTTTTGAAATTGAGAAAAGGGGACTCGAGGGTGTTGATTTTTTTGTTTTCCTTACAGCTCCTTGATGAGGAGAAGTTGCCACAGCGAGGTGTTGACATGTTGGAACTCTGCCTAAAGCTATTCCAGGGAAGATTTACATCAAACACCAGGGAGACCTTCTTTCACCAAGAAGGTGGTTGGGAAACAGCTTTCTGAAGATAGTGGCCAATGTGACAAACCTTGGCCCGTGTTTAAGGGGTGTCTTGAATAACACCTTGGATAATACCTTAACTTTTGATCAGCTGGAACTGGTCAGACTAGTAAGACTGGATGACCACTGTTTAGTTCCTTTTCAACTGACAATAATTTATTTCTGTCCTAAAAATCTTTAAAAATGAATCCAGACAAACATGGTTAGTTTGGGACAAGGAGTGTATTTTTTAATAAAATATTTCAAATGACCTTCAATGACAATTTATTTAAGGATGTTGAAGTAAATTTCACTCTGAGATCCATTCGTTTGGGGACAGGGCTCACTTGGCAATGTTACTGGCCCAGTGACACTTTTTCGGCAGTTTGAGAAACAAGTAGTGAAGGTCAGGAAGTGCAACGTGAGTTTCTGAAGTTAAATAAATAATAGCTGGTAGTTTTCTGTTTCTTCCTTTTTCCTACTCCAACATTTGCATTATATCGGACTTTCATAAATGTTCAAAGATCTTGAAACTTCAAACATTGAAACAAAACAGGAAAAAGTGTTTAAGATTGAAACTGAGTCTGTGTGCAGGGATATGCCCGTGCTGCCACAGTACTCTCTGCGCAGGCACAACGAAGTCCAACCCACACTTAACAGAGACTGTCATTTTTACGACAACTAGGCTGTATCACTAGTCGCATCTGAGATACCTCGTCGCGGGTAGCTAAATCTAAAGATCAGTGCACGCTTAGATCCAACGATCTCAGTACATGACCACCCAACTCTACCACGTTTACCCACTCTCACTTT
>VKON01000199.1:0-30407 GCA_009741485.1 Malurus cyaneus samueli
AAAGTATTTATGGAGTGATGCAAAACAAGATTTTTAATGATTTTTTATATGGATAAAAATTGTTTTCCTTCTTGTACTATCCTGAATATATAATGATATTTTTGGAGCATCCCCAAGGAGAGGAATTGGAGCTCCAGGAGTGGCTGGAAGGAATTTGGGAAAAGGGCTCTAACTTTGAGAAAATTGAAACGAGAGCAGACGGAACGAGGACCTGGAGCTTCCGCCCAGAGAACACTGTTTGAGGACCAAAAAGGTTTCTAACCTGTCTGGAGAAATCTGTGTTTTTCTGCAAAGGTCAGTATGACAGACACCAATGAGAAATGCCAAAAATTTGGGGAAACAACTTGCTTCTGCCCAACCAGGAGCTGTAGTGAGAAAAGTTTTGAGCATAATACTCAGAAACCCTGTCTGTGGCACATGGATGGAAGGGGTACTGTGCGCAAAATTTGGGGTGTCTCTGTTGTTTTTTTTTGAGGCAGCTCGCCCAAATAACTGCAGAGAGGGCCAAAAGATGAGAAAATAAACAGTGATATACACTGCAGTGTGCCAAATAGAAACACGGATTGATTGTGTGCCAAAAATAAAAAAAATAATAGGGTTAAAAATAAAACCGTTTTCCTATGCTGTTCTTTCCTCCTTTCCAACCCATCAGCGGTGCCCTCCGTTTCTTTGGCGCATCAGCCAACTAAATAAGCGCTCCCCTTTTAAGGCTTATGGTTTTGTTTCCTTTTTGCCTTTTTTGTGGGTTGAATTACGTTTGTAGGTGGTTCTTTGGGTTTCAGAAATGAGAGCGTCGACTCAGTCTGAAACTTGTGGGTCCTCTAAAAAAGTAAATACTATCGAGTAAGTTTTAGGCTTTAGAGTGGCATCTGATTGGTGTCACTTGGAACTGGGATTACTAAGAAAAAAAAAAAAAAAAAATAAACCTCAAAAAGTTGAAAGAAGAAAAGAAGAACAAAGAAGAAAGAAGAAGCATAATCCTATGTGTTTCGTGCATTCAAGAAGATGGATTGAATATATAAGAAGTGATGTGTTGGGGGTTTTTTATTGTTCTCAGCTAGATGTTGGAGTTCAAATATTCGTTTTTATTTTATTTTGGGGAACATAAGTTTTTAGGGGAGAAAAAGGATTAGGTTGGGAAGCCACTTGCCTATTCGTAAACTACTCCTATTACGTGTATTTGGGTGGTTGATGGTTCATTGTTGTTTAACACACAAATCCAAAAATAGAGGTATACTGGATTTTTCCATGATTTAAAGACTTCAAGATTCCACGGAAATTAATTCTTAGCCTAGCATCAGAAACAAAACCCTATAAAAACTAACAAAACCAATCAGAAACTTCAAGAGATATTTCATGACCTGAAAAGTAATTTCAACTGGACCAAAACCAACAAAAAAAGACTTTTGTTTTTTTTGTTTCCAAAATTACAGCTCAGGCATTAAAAATGTGAAAAAACTGTGATTTCAAACTTGTGAAAACAAATAAAAAGATTTTATCATAAAAGTAAAGAAGATCGATATTTTCTTTTATAGATTTTACTTTTCTTTTTCTTTTTTCTTTTTTCTTTTTTCTTTTTTCTTTTATCTCTTTTTTTCTTTTTTTTTTTTTTTTCTTTTTTTTCTTTCTTTTTTCTTTTCTTTTTTTTCTTTTTTCTTTTTTTTCTTTTCTGTTTCGGGAATATATTATCTCTTTTTTCTTTCCTTTTTTTTCTTTTTATGCTTTTTCCCTTTTTTTTTCTTTTTTCTTTTTTTTTTTTCTTTTTTTTTCTTTTTCCCTTTTTTTTTTTTTTTCTTTGCCCTATTCTACCCGACGTTTTTTTTTTTTTTTTCTCTCTTTTTTTCTCTTCCCTTTTTTTTTTTTTTTTTTTCTTTTTTTTTCTTCTTCCTTCATCAAAAATTTTTCTGTGGGACAACCTACTTTTTGTTTAATGTTGCCTTTTCTTCCTGCTCCCTGCTACCTTTAGAATTTAGTCTTGCATTTTCCAACAAACAACTTTATTGAGATGGTCAGAATCATATCAAGCTCGATGAGGATTTTAATTTGAGAAGCTGAAAGTATAATTAACTAATAGCAATAATCAAGTATAATATTAAATTATAATATATAATAAAGTACTAATATGAAGACTTAATAGTAAATTACTACTAACTTTACACTACTCACTATTTACTTACTACTACTATAATAATATAATAAATAATATTAATCAAACAATAACAATCTTCTAACTTGTGCTCTGCGTAATGGCTTGGGCATTTGGCAAGGTGTTTGTGGGGGTCAGAACCACGCTCACGAATGCCTGGGATTGTATTTTTTTTTTTTAGGAATCAGCCTGTATCCTGCTGTGTAAAAAGAACAGACATCCACAACCATTGTGCAACCCTGCTTGGCACAGGCGTCTGTGAGCATTCTGTGGTTCCTCCGTCCCCAAGTTGTGGTGAGAATTGTGTTTAAGTGAAAATGGGCTAATGCTGTTGTTGTTTGGAGTTTTCGTTCACAGTCTCGAGAGCCAAACGCGAGGTGAGTTGACACCTCACAGGGGGCAGCCCCGATTCTTCCCCATTGGGCGATCTGATGGCCCAAACGTAAATACAAGCGGCAAATAAAGAGTTTTTAATAAATCACATTAAAAAATGGTTTCATCACATCCTGTGGAAGAACTCCAAGTCATTGGCCTGCAAATCAAGACAAAACCAACCTCAGGTGCCCACCAGATCTTCCTTTTTCTCATCCCTGTCTTTCTACTAACGAGCTGCTCTGGACAAACCCTTGCTCGAGTCATCGGACAAACATTGGTTATCCTTCTTCATCCTCCCCCTGCCAGGTGCCTACACTATTGGAAATGACTAAACTCATCCACGTTCAGCCGGGAAGAAGAACCATTAGTGTCTTTGCAAGATCTTTGGCTGCTTCATCCCTCTCCTCAAACTCCACCTGCTAACTGCTTGCTCTGGCTGATAGTGCTGACAGAGCTCCGGTCTTTTTCTCCCAGAAATTTGTGTCACTACTTAGCTACCTGGATCAATTCTTAGGCTGCACGGATCAAGAGACGGATGGGGATAATGAAACGCTGAAAATTTCGTACAAAAAGTTTCTTATAAAATACTTCTGTTTCAAGGGAAGTTCTCATCCTGAGAGAAAAAGGCTTTTTGTGGGGTAGGATTCACAGCAGATGAACTGGGAGCTGGAACGTGAAATTTAATGTTCTTTGTAGTTTGAATCTAGATTAATGTCTGCTTTAAAATAAAATCTTACAAAGGAATGAAATTGAGACGAGGAAATGTGTGTTTACAAACGACCCCAGAAGAAAAAATACGACTTTAGCGGTGGATAAAAGTGCTTGATGTCCTCTTTTTTCTCCAAAAATTACTTCTTTTTCATGCCTGTTTTCTCACAATGTCAGCATCATGTGTTTGCAAAAGAAGACGCTGGTGTACAAATTTAAGGCAGAATTTAATATTTGTGGCAGATTAAAAAAATTTCGGTATTTTTTTGGGCATTTCCCTCATTCTGGAAATTGACATAAAACCATTCTTAGTCTCCAATAATGAGAAAAAAAAAATTGTAATCTGCTTAACACCACAATTTCTGAATGTGCATTGTGGGGCTGATAGCAGGCAACATTTAGCAATGTCTTGGTTCTTTATGGAAAGCAAAATTGAATTATGAGACATCCAAATAGGGATACTCACACGGACAGAGCACTGTAGAAACACTGTGAGTGTGTGCCTTCACTATTTTTTGGTAGTCACACTTGCTTTCTATTGCCAGCAGAAAAATAATGTAAAACTACTAAAATTAAAAATAATGTAAAAAATAATGTAAAATTACCTGCTGCAACTGAAAAATTTTGAATGGATGAGCTTTTCCTGGAGAACATTTAATAAAGAAAAGTTCATATTTAGCAAAATAGTGGCAATTTGAATACTCAGTTCATCAACAGTGCAGCCTGTAAAAGGTGTAAGGCCAGGAGATATCAAGGCCTGAACAGCATAGTGATGTGAAGAAGGAGGTGAATAAAGTGGAGAAGTGTTTATTTATGCGTGAAGGGGTTATGGTGACCCAGAATTCTGACACACTCTGTTTTCAGGGCCAGTTTCTAATCCCAGAAAAACTTCAGAACTACAAGTAAAGAAGACCTGTTACCAGCTCGTGTGTGCAAGGAGATTTTGGTTTTTTTGGAACCAAAATTAAGAATCTGTTCCTTGGAGTCTTTGCAAGACGTACTTGTAACTACAGAAGCATGGGTGGGATTCCTTTTTTTTTTCTTTTCTTTTTTTTTTTTTCTTTTAAAATTGTTAGAGGCTAACTTCAACGAAAAAAAATGCATTCTTATTAATTTTTCCTGCTATCCCCTCAATTTAACCTCCCAACAGGATTAATATCTTCTGTGTACAGAAACTGGAACCAGCATTGCTGTTGACTGAACAATGTCTTCTATGAAAAATGTCAGTGTGATAATAAACACTTACTTCAAGGAGGAATTGAAATATGAAAGTTTTGGCTGTGTCCATTTAATTTTTTTTCTATCAGCTATCTATGTGAAATTTACCCTTTTGCCTCCATTTATGTGAGATGTCTTTTACATTAAATGTAAATATACTTTGTACAGATTATGTGCGCGGGTGCAGCCCAAAATTAGAGAGAAAATAAGGAGGTAGAGAAAATTAGAGACAAAATTAAGAGAACTGAAAATTAAAGGGGAGAAAGCACTTTCAGCTCATATGTAAGACAGAGAGGATAGAGATCATTCCAGATTTTTGAAACTGCAAGGTTTGGCATGTGCAATGAACTTTTTGGATGATCCTGCAAAAGTAGATATTTCTATTTCTTCTGTAGGTATGGGGTATCATTGTACCAGTGATTTATTTGAGTTTGTCGGGTATACAGGATGAATAAAAATATGTAAAGCATATACAGTTGGAAGGATTATACCTCCCATGCTGGCCATTTACTAAAAGCATTTTGAGAAACCATACAAAAGCCCCAAATCCCCACTTACAACCATTTCCACCCTTTTTTTGGTTTTGCTTCTTCTTTCAGCTGGAAAGTTGAATAAACACAATTTTACCACTCTGATTTCGACCTGGCGCTCTCTCCTGAGCCTAGATTTGGGTCCCTGACTCAGTTATTTATTTGGAGGCGACGAGAAGAGAAGGTTGCTGTTGCTGTGGTGTCCAGGAGTAACAGCTGGCATTCCCTCCTCCTGGAAGTATTGCCAAGGGCAGAAAAAGCTCGGAACGACGGCAACGGCAGCGCAAAATACTCAGAAATCTGTAATTGTGCCTGAGCAGCTGTTGCTGTGATGAGCACCACTTTGGTTTGCCAAAATCCTCGGTGGTTTTGGCACCTCTTTTTTTTCGTAAAACGGGATGGTGGCAATGTCAGGAACCTCTGCAGCCAAGGAGGAGGAATCAAAGTCTTTTGTTTTGTCCTTCCTGAGAGATGTTGCCAACGGGGTGGCAGAGGCATGGCAGGCATCACTCGGGCTGTTCTTTAATTTAATTTAGTTCCACTGTCAAAGCAATGTGAGGCAGCCAGATTTTCACAGCAGGGAGGCAAGGAAGAGGCACAATTTTAAGGAGAAGAGAGATTTAGGAAAAGAGGAGGTTAAAGGAAAAAAAAAAAATAATCTGAGTGTTGCACAGCTGTTTCTGTATAAAATAAGTTACCATTTGGAAAATGTGCCACTCTAGAAACAACAGACTGGGGAATTTTTTTTTTTTTTTTGTTGGGTTGGTTTTTCCCCATTCTTCAAATTTATGTTGGTGCAGCTTTCATGAAGGAAGTTTCTTGCAAAAATCACGACACCTAAGTTTTGCCATTATCCTTAATGGGGCAATAATTCTCAAGTGAATTGCAGACAACTCACTCTGTTTGCAGACTTCATTTCAGAGTGGGAAAGAATTGCCTGTGCCTTGTTCTCTGCCTTGCATGCTGAAATGGTGGGGACAATCTCATCTGGTTGTTTCATAGCAGAGGAATCATTTCAATTCTTGATTGCAGTGCATGGCCCAGATGGACTTCTCTACCACAGGAACGTGAGCTAAAAATCAATTATCTTTAATTTTTGAAGGCCTTGTCACCAGCCATGAGTTAATATTTAAACACCATTGACAAGTAGTGAGAAGGCTCTGCAGCTTTTTATTTTTGGCTGCTCTGTGAACGATTTGTGCCAGGCATACAAATGGAAAATAAACTTGTAGGTTACATGATTTTGAAAATAAATTTTTTTTTTGGCAAAATATAGATTGCAGTTGTTAGGCCCTCTATGCAAAATGGGGCAGAAAACTCAATGTAAAATATATCCATTACAACAAAAATAAACAAAACAAAACAAAAACAAAACAAAACAAAAAACAAAACAAAACAAAAAAAAAACCTAAAAGTTTTGTTTTATTTGTTAGTATGCAACTAGTTAAAAATAAGTATAAAAAGAAACACTTGTTTTAGGAAACAATTGTATAAAAAAGTATTTACGTTGTATTGTTCCAGAGACAGGAAAGGACAAACCCACCACAATCACCATGAAAAAGTGAAATATTCCCTGAAGGAATATCAACAATAAATAATAAGGTGAGAATGGTGTTGTGAGGGGAATTTTCCAAAGTTTTTTGGGCAATACACAGCAACAGCAAAAGGAAATTAACAAAATATAACGGATGTAAGGAACAGGGTGGGGAAAACAGCAGAAAATATGACACATTGTAAATCAGTGACTTTGCAGCATCTGGGATATAATTTTGTGTATTCCAGGTCTGAAAATATACAAGAGAAGGGTGTAAGCCATGCAGGGAAAGATGATGGGAATGACTTAATTCACAAAACTCTCCTCTGAAGAGAAATTGAGAAATTATGGCTGATTTATTTTGCAGAGAACATGAGACACAATAAAAGTAGATTCCAGTAATTTGCATAAGAACCACAGGACAGAAGATCAAACAGAATCATATCAGTTGTCATCACTTTTTCAATTTTCTCTTTCAGGGAGACAGAATCACAGAAAACAGATTCAACACACGGATCGTATTATTTTTATTTCCAAAGAAGGCTCACCTGAAAGACCAATAATTTCATGATGTTTTAGCAGGAAGATTCTTTTTCATTTAAAAATGAAATGAAAATTGTGGGCATTTGGGACAAAGGGTTGGAGGAGGGGGAAAAGGCACAAACTGCCCTAAAATAATGGTCACAATGGCAAAACCACCAGATACAAATGGAAATATAAGGATGAAATAAAAAATGAAGAATAACAAACAAGTCATGTAATCATTGGTTTTAATTCTGCAATTAATTTTGCTGTAACTGTATGCAGGTGAGCTACTACAGTACTTTTAATCCTGTCCTGATTTTTTATTTAGTTCTTCAGGTGTAAATTTAGAGGCCACTTTATTGAAGCAATCTGTGCTACAGCTCCTTAAAAAACTTTCCAAAAGTTGTGTTTTGAGGCTTACAGAATTTGTAAAATGGTTTCTGAAACTTGAGGAGAACTGGGGTGCAAAATTGAAATGTGCTCATTACTTATTGGGACTTTTCCATAAACACACAGGGAAATGGGGCACAGTTCATCCAGTTTTAAAATTTAGCAGTTTGGCTTGTAAACAAAACCTGTCTGAAATATTCAATATTCACAGACTTTCAATAAAATTAGCAATATATAACCCAAGAGAGATCTTCCATTTCTCTCAATAATACACAAAGAAGCATTTAGTGAATGAAATAAGCTTTTCTTACATCCCAATCTACTAAAACTCCCTGTTTGAAGACTTTCAGTTTAACAATTTCCATAAGAATGTCACAATGCATTGTTGTGCTGAAGTACGCATTCATTTAAAAACAAATTTATCCCCAGAAGAGAAAGGTCCATATTACAAATTCTGAGGACACAATTTTAATGTACAACACTTCAAGATTAGAATGGTTTATTAACAATAAGAATGACTTCATTTTTTTCCTTCACATTTCTAAGGATGTTACCAGATTCCAATTAAAATTTAATTTTCAAGTCCCCGTATACAATGAATCTGCATAAAATTGTTTAATAAACCAACTACCATAAAAAAATAAAATGTTTATTCATTGTTTATAAAGGATAACTTCCAGCCACTGCCACTTGCAATAACGTTCTAATTCTCAAATACTGCCCAATGTACAAGATGCGCTTTTTTTCTCTCATCTTCTCAATTACATCTAACCATTTCTGCTGTAGTTTTCCTCCTATCAACTCACCTCTTCCAAAAAGTTATATAGAAATGAGACTACAATGCCTGATGGTTGTTGCTCCATTCCCAAGAAAGTCTCCAAATTTCTTCTACTCACTAAAACATGAGAATCAACGAAAAATAAAAAGCTTATTTGATTGTAATTTTTATGGCCATAAAATGAATTCCATTCTTTCCCTCTTCACAGCTCTGATTTTTTGGTTCTGAAATCGAGTTAAATCATAATCCAGACGTCCCAAATTTTTGCATTTATATTAAAACTGAAGCCATAACCCAGGAAGAAAAGAGCCCTAAAGATGGGGAACTGGTAAACACAGGGGGAAACAAGAGAGAAGAGCTTGACTTGAGAAATTCAAATGGGAACAAAGAATTTAACCTTGATTTGGAACATAAGGCAAATGAGAATGGTTGTTCTGTTGAGTTCATGATAGAAGCTAAAAAAATTCTGTTCAATGCCAAGAAGAAAATAAGAATTCTTTAAAAAACAAAATAAGCGGGAAACTATTCTCTAAGGAAAAGATTAACAGATGAGACATTTTTTCACTATGCATTTATTAAACATGAACAAATAATTGAGGACGCGTTCTACTTTTTTTTGATTTATTTTACTTTTTTTTCCTCTTTTACACTGTTTTTTCTACACAGCTGAGGAGAACAGTGCTCATCGTGTATCAGTGAAAAAGCAGGGGTGGTGGAAGTCCTTGTAAAACCTGCAAACATTAATTATTCAACATGTGGTCATATTTATTGCAATCATTACCTCCTGTGTTTAATGGCCACGCAGCATCTCAGTCCCAGATGCTCTTTTTGGAATCAAAAAAATCAGAAATACCTTGTCTGGCTTCTTGTCATCTTGGACCAGATAAGTAATTTCCCACAAATGGTGCAACAGATGAGGAATTCACTCCACTTAAGATATGCTGAAGGGATGGAATTATCATAAAGGCATTAATTTTGTCTTTTGGAAGTATAAAAAGCTGTAGGAAAAAGCATGTTTTAGTGAGGTACTTGATATTCAGGCTCCTAGTACAGTCAAATAACTAGAATTGATATTATTTTAGCAAAAACCCCAGGATAATAACCACCTAGCAATTTCTGTTCCCATAAGAATGAACAAGGTTCACAGCTTTATTTGCACCAGTGGTGATTTGAAATTGTAAATGATTTATATTTGGCAGGAAAAAAAAAAAAAAGAAGGTATCATGGAACGGATTACAGATAGAGAAATTTGAACTCAATTTCTCTTTTGTCTCCCCTGCTAAATTGTTTGGCTCCTCACTGAATGACTGATTTACTTTTCATTCCACACACATTTTGGTTTCGTATCTTCTTGGAAAAAGATGACTTTGAGCAACACCGAAGCTGAAGAGTCTGGACAAACGACTTCACATCGTTTACTAAGCAGAGTAAGCAATGAAGTAAGTTCATTAAGTCATGAGTAGCTGCAGCTGAATGTTTGGAGGGATAAAATACACTTTCTCCTACGCTGTGGGATCAATTTCAACCAAAATAATCTCCTCAGTATGCATATTATATGCAGATTATCCACACTGTGTTTTCAAGATCCTTGATTGCTTCTTTGCTGCTGCTGCTAACAATCGTTTTTCAGAAACTGAAGATGAAAAAAAGATTTCCCTTCCCTCCCTTCCCTTCCCTTCCCTTCCCTTCCCCCCTCCTCCCTCCCTTCCCTTCCCTCCGTTCCCTTCCCTTCCTTCCCTCCCTCCCTTCCCTCCCTCCCTTCCCTCCCACCTCCCAATTCCCAAACCTTCCCAACCTTCCCAAACTCCCTTCCCTTCCCAAACCTTCCTTCCCAAAACCTCCCTTCCCTCCCAAACCTTCCCAATTCCAAACCTTCCAAACCTTCCCCGTTCCCTTCCCAAACCTCCTCCCGAACCTCCCTCCCTTCCCAAACCTTCCTTCCCTCCCAAACCTCCCTGCCATCCTCCCTTCCCAAACCTTCCCTCCCAAACCTCCCTCCTTCCCCCTTTCCTCCCTTCCTTCCCTACCCTACTTCCCTTCCCCTTCCCTTCCCTGTCCCCCCTTCCCTCCCTTCCCTCCTTCCCTTCCCTTCCCTTCCTCCCTTCCCTTCCCTTCCCTTTGCCCAACCTTCCGCTTCCCCCTCCTCCCTTCCCTTCCTTCCCAAACCTTCCCTTCCCAAACCTTCCTTCCCCTTTCCCAAACTCCCTTTCCCAAACCTTCCCTTCCCTCTCCAAACTCTCCCTTCCCAAAGCCTTCCTTCAACCAAACCCCTTCCCTTCCTCCAAACCTTCCCTCCCTTCCCAAACCTTCCCTTTCGCCTAAACTTCCCTTCCCAAACCTTCCCTTCCCCCTTCCAATCCTTCCCAAACCTTCCCAAAACCTCCCTTCCCAAACCTTCTCTTCCCTTCCTTCCCAAACCTTCCCTTCCCAAACCTTCCCAAACCTTCCCTTCCCCAAACCTTCTCTCCCTTCCTTCCCAAACCTTCCCTTCCCAAACCTCCCAAAACCTTCCTCCCACCTTCCAAACCTTCCAAAACCTTCCCTCCCAAACCTTCCTTCCCAAAACCTTCCCAAACCTTCCCTTCCCAAACCTTCCCTCCCAAACTTCCCCTTCCCTCCAAAAAATGCATCCTTATTAAAAAACTACACTTTTTTCTTTTAAATGTTGTAAAAAAAATGTGTTAATTCGAAAGAGCCTCTCGTTTCCCAGAGGATGAAAGCAACTATATAGCTTGTCCCTGAGAGCCCATCCTTTCCCACTCCTTTAGCGGAGATAAATTTGAACATGAATAGGAATAGTTTTTTTTGGAAGTTACTTATTAACAATACACAGAGGGGAAAAAAAAAAGAAAAAAATAAAAAAAGGAGGTAATATTTTGATTAATAATTGACACACGGAGCCAGGCTGTGTGTTCAGTGTAATTTTAACTCCTGAATGAGAGACACACAAAGGCACAACCACCTCAGCAGCTGAAAACCCTCAAGGCACAACCTCCCGGCCCCAGATTTTCCAGCCTTTTTGCCATGGAATGAGGAAAGAATTCTTTTCCTTATTTACCTGGAAAAGTGATTGTAGTTAAAGCACATCCGCTGGCGTTTTAATGAGAATTTTTTTAAAAAAAAAAAATTTAAATTCTCAGCTCTGATGTGAGCCAAAGTCACCAAGAGCAACCCAGAGGGTCAGTTCTGCATGAACAGTGTTTGTATGAAAGCAGAATTATCCCTTCAGGATTGTGTTGTTTGGCTTTGCTGGTTCCTTCAATCGGAATGATGGTTAACATTTTTCTCTATACAAATATCCCTATAAAGGTATTAATTAACTTTATGCCTTGCACCATTTTTTTAACATGTTTGTTTGTTTTTCATTAAGAAAAAAAAAATTGAGAAGAGATCTATAAAGCCACCATTAGTCTTGTTTTTCAAATGAGTTTTTCTCCTGAAGCAAGAAAAAAATCTAAAATGCGCAAATTTTTCGGTCTGTTGTTTTAAAGAAAAAAAAAAACAAAACAAATAGTTTAAGAAAAGTGGGTGAAACATGCCTCAAAAGTAACAAAGTTTGCAGAGATATTTCAAGCAGGTGCACCACTGATAAACTGAAGTTTAAAGTCTTAAAAAGGTCATTTGCAATTCATGCACAGACATAGATTTGTGTTGCATGCGTTTTAAAAGGTTGCGTGCAACAAGGCAGAAAAAGAAATTATTCAGTCTTCAAAAAATTGTTCTGATATAAACCTTCTGAGACAAAAAAAAAAAAAAAAAAAAAAAATAAAAAAAAAAAAATTAATTTAGTGTCAAGGCACCCAGAAACGTTCTGCTGCTGCAATTATTTACGTATTTTACAAGGTCAAGTGACAGACTATTAAAAACTGGGATCATAAACAAAAGTATTTTTCAGGTAGGAGGAAAAAAGAAAGCAAGGTAATTTGAAATTTTGATGAAAATATATGCAGAGAATATTCTATTATCTGTTAAAATAAGGGTACTTCAAGGAATAAATGATATCTTAAAAAAAAAATAAAAATTAGTCAATGGGCATCAAGAAATTGTAAATATCTACCTAAAGAAGGTAAATTATTTGGACATCCTAAACCAGAGGCAGTACAGAATTATGGAGAAAGAGGCAGAAATAGAGCTGGAAGTTGTGTGAGAACTGGTCCCACTCCCAGAGCTCTGAGGGTGGAAAAAAAGACTCTTTTCCCACCAGAAATTCCACATTTTTTGGTGGAACCTGAGACTAGCAGCCATGAAAATCTCCTGTAGTGGCTCTCCGCACAATAATTTGCCATTAAGAAATTAAATCTTAAGTAGACAGCCAGGCTGATGGAGCAGTGGGCAGAACACTTCCTGTAAGGTGACGTAAATTACTAAAATGTTGCCTTGATTAGGGGGAAAAAGAAAAAAAAAAAAATTCTTAGTCACCCACTAGCGAGTTCCAGAGAATGAAAATTTGCAACCTTGGCCAAAATGCTTGTCATATTTCATTTAATATGATAATGTGGCCTCATTACTTTTTAATTGAATTATACTTGGCTAAATTACTTGACAACCAAGACTCCCAATTTTATAGGACCATTTTCACAATGCAAGAGGGCTTAAGTGAATGGACTAATTGGAGGAGCTCTCTGAATGTCAAGCATTATGCAAATGAAGCTCCTAGCCTATTTAACCTGTTCTTCTGATGAGATTTTGTGAACTGTGTCCAGAGAGGTTGGTGGAGTGGCTGAGTTATATGCAGAAACACAAAGAATAAAAGTTTCTCCGAGGAGAATTCTTGTGTTTTCTCCTGCCTTTGGTGATTTTTACACCAGGGCTTGAAATCACCATTCCACACCAACTTAAAACTGTATTTGTTATTCATTCAGTGGAATTTTTTGAATAGAAAAAAAAAATATCACTTAAAACTTGCAAATTGTGAATCTACTGAACAATTTGATGTTTTGATAAATTTCTCACCTAGAGCTCTTTCTCTGCCCTCTTCTCTCGATCTGGACCAGTAATGGCTGGTGTCAGATTTTTGTTTTTTTTTTTTTTCCCCCACATATGCCTTTCAGCTAAGAGTTCTCTGTACTTGTTTCAATAATTTGTTAATAATTGCATTTTGGCGTTACAAAGGACTGCCCAAAGTGACTCAAGTAACTCTCAGAAAACTTTTTCTGGAAAGTGCTTTTGTCTCAGTTTTAGGAAATTTTCAATCATAAATCGTTCTATGGCAGCAGTTCCCAGACAAAAATCTCAGTGCTGCACTGGACTTTACATCACAACATTCTTCTCCAGGCATCCTTGGTTGTAGTTTATTTCCGTTTTTATTTGTCTTATCCCTGGTGAAAATGGGGAAGAGAGGGGAAGAGACTGAAAGTCTTGGCCACCTTCTTGCCGTCCATGCCATGATCATTCTTGAATTACCACTGTTGAGTTCTTACAGATTGAATTTTCCTGACGTTTGCCTGGAAATTTCTGTTCCTGCCTCCACCAGGCTAAAACTGATTCCAAATCCAGAGTGCTGTGGAGCAGGCTTTTGTGAAAAGAGAAATCAGTATTTTTGTGAAAGACAAAAATCAGAAAAGAAAAAAAAGTATTACAGATTGTCCACGATTTAACAGCAAAGTTATAAGCTCATCTTCGAAGGGTTGGGGTTTTTTTTTGATTTTTTTTTTTTAAATTTTTTTTTTATTAGTTTTCAACTCTTAATCAAAATTATAATGTTTCCTGACTATATTGTAGGCAAGTGTGTCCTTGAGTTGCAGTTTATTAATATAATCACAGGTTGATTGCATTATGTAACATTTCCTCTCTAAGTGGGACCCTACTATTAAGACCATAGATTTTTCTTTTAAAAGGTATTTACTTGAGTGGTCTGGCTTTTCTCTCAAATGTTAAGCATTAGGTTGTTTGCAGCAGAGACAAGAAAGAATTTAAGAGTTTAAGTGCTCTTTTATTAAATTGAATTAAAAAAAAAAAATCCTCTGCTGCACTATTAAAGCAGTAAACAACTGATTGTTCATCTATAAAAAGAAGCTACAGTCCCATTGCCTTTAATTAGCATGGGATATTTTCTGCACCCTAAAAATTCAAAGTTTAAAAATGCCCAGGACATTTTGCTTCATTAAATCAGCAGACAATCACAGGATGACAGCATCTGAAATTTTGGACTAAACTGTCTCTATGCTGTTGATTCAAGCCTTGATTTCCATGGTTAAATGGGACAAAACTAATAATTTTATGGCTCTTTTACTTATTTGCTTACAAAACTCAATACCTAAACCCATCTCTTTCAACCCCCAAGTTTTGTCCACATTCCTTATAAGTTCTGTTTCCTGAATGCCTCTGTTCACTTCTGGAGACATCTGTGAGGGAAATCCTAAAGATTTTTATTCCTGTGACTCCTCTATTTTCTCACAGCAAGGGGAAATTGACTCAAAAAAGGAGCCAAAGCTCTAAATTGTACATACACATAAAATTCATGGAAACACAATAAAGTCATTGCTTACCCAAAATCAGCAGTCACAAAATTATTTTGCTTTTTTTTTTTTTTTGGTCTCAGGTAAACACGTAGGCGTCCGAAAGTTTGCCCCTTCTTCTTCTTCCTGTGTCAATGCAATAGAAAGCAGTAATGAGATTATTCGCTCCTCTGTAAACATTTATGGGAATAAATTTGCTTTTACAAATGCTCTAAATTTCTCTGGCTCCAGAGTATTCAGCATCAAAGGTTAAAGATAACCCTTAAATTGAATTTTCGCTTTGCAATGAAATATAAAAGATTTTGCACTTGGAAGAGATTCAATGCCATCCTTAACCGTAAAAGGTTAAGCTATCCAGTAAGACAACATTTTCCAGCAGCTTTGGCATGAATTTGGGGAGAAAGAAAATCCTGGAATCCAACCGACAAATTCTATTGATTATGGAGACATGTGTGAATTGGATATAGAACCTTTACTTTCATGAGTAAATTGTGTTGACCTCATGAAGTCGGCAGATTATTTGTTTTAAATTATGAAAATGCCTTGAAGAGCAAACCCCAAAGGAACATAAATCCATTAAATCAAATATTCTTTCTACCTTTACACTACCATGAAGACATACTTGAGAGCTGAAAACGTTGTGGCAAACACCAGACCTTAATAGAAAATATATTAAATATATAGAAGCTGAAAATTTTCCTGTGTCAATGAAAAATGTTGAAAGCTAAAATCACATGGTTGGTGATGAAAACTCTTCCATCAGATTAAACAACCAAAATCTTTCCCACTATATGATCATTGCATTTTTTTGGTCCTTTATTTATTATTTAGTCTGATCTGGAATAATCTAACACTGGTTAATATTAAAACATGGTGAATTTTTTTTTTTTTCATTTGTCAAGGTTATTCTCCTAAAATCTGTTTTCTCCTTTCATTCTTTCTAGTCCTCCATCCAGTCAACCTTTTTAAAAAGTTGAAAAATAAGACTTTGGAACAACAAATAACTGCCTAATATGTTAATGCACAGCATTTCAGGAGGCAGTCTGTGTCTAATATTTGGAATTTCATATATTTAGCTGGAGCTGGGAAGAATGATCAGCATGGTCATGCTTGGATTTCAGAGTGTCCTCTACGACTCATTAAATATGACACCCACTTTTCTTTAAAGCAGTCTGGTGCATGATTACTTAGCTCTTCAAACACTAAAGTTCAAAAGTAAACCAAGAATTTTAATTATTTTATTAATTAATTATTTTATTTATTTATTTATTTATTTATTTATTTATTTATTTATTTATTGTTTTATGAAGATATTCATTGAAGGGTGTAAAAAGATGGTGTACGACAAGATGAGTTAATCTGAAATAAAAACCAAAAATATTCTGGTGCACTGCTGTTATGAAAGGGAATGGTGGGTACAAGTGAGCTTTATTGGCTTTTTATTTTTTTTTCTACTCATCTATTATTTTATTTTTTAATTTAACTTTTTTTCTTTTTTTTTTCTTTTTTGGTTTTTCAAACTGTAACTTTTTTTATTGAATGACAGCTGAAAAGCAATTTCCTTCTAACCTTATTGATGTTTTCTGTTTGACAAGGATGTATTTACAGGAGATATCAACTTGGAGGTATAACCTATGTGGCACAATTTTCAGCAACAATTTTTGTAGATGATTGGTGGATTAATTAACACAATCCTGTGAGCAATGTGTGAAATGTCGTATAATATGTAAGAAATGATGCCTATTAAATAGGCATAGACCTTTTCTAGTAAAGGATGTTGCCTTTAGGATGTTGAATTTTGTTTAGATTTTAATGTTATTTTTAGAATTTTAAATAATGCAAATGTTAATGTTATTTAATTTATTTAAATGTTATTCTTTTTAGAGTTAATAATGCAAAAGCACGTAAATTTAAGCTATAGATAGGTATTTTACAACAACTGAATATGTTGCCCGACTCTTTGAAAAAAAAAATGTGTTAACAAAAATTATGAATAATTGGGTGCTAATAGTTTTATTCTATTTCCTAAAATTTCCCAAGGAGTTTTTTGGCAAACTGCTCAGATCCTTTTATTTCTGAATGTGGTGTGTTCAATATCAGTGGTGTAGAAAAAGGATAACAACATTTCTGGGGATCTTAGAGGACTTTTCCGCCCAAATGATTCCATGAGCCCTATGAATTAATATCTCATGAAGCCACAAAAGCGAAGGAGAAAATTCTCAAACGAAAAAAATATGTTGAACCCTCTTTCTACAATGTAAAAATTGCTCTGAAGACAAAAGAGTAAATATGGACATTTTCCCATTTTGTGCAAAACTAGAGATACGCAAAAATTCAGTTAAAATCAATCTTGAAAAGGCGTTGCAAGAGATCTTATAATTTAACAATAAAGTAATAAACTCATCTTTAAAGTGTTTTTGGTTTACAGCTGCAGTTTTAATCCCAATTAATTCAGTCGTCGAATTATACATTCAGCAGTGTGTCCTTAAGTTGTAGTTTATTAATATATAATCACAGGTTGATTGCATTATGTAAGATTTCCTAATCACCATTATTGTGATTTAATCTCCTGGGGAAAATTATCTGGTTGCAAACATCTAGTTACCTTTTGTTAAAACCTCTAAAGGGAAAGGTAAATTCAAAGGAGTTATAGGTGAACTCCTGAGTGAATGAGAGATGAATATTCAGTAAATCCTGAATTTTATTTTATTTATTGTTGTAAAATAACAATAGATAAAATTAATCCAAATATTAATGGGTATACATGCTTATATATTTGGTCATACATACAATATTTGTTTAAGTTTTTGCTTTGGTGAACATTTTTGGTCCTCAGTCTTGCTGGAAAACAACCGATTCTTCCCATTCTTTAAGTTTTTGATACTTTTGGATAAATAATATGATTTTATATTGAGTTTTACAGGAACTTGAAAACCATGGAGAATTTGCTTTCAAAGTTATGACTGTTCCTCCTCCAGGTGGCCTTAAACAATTCCCCACTTAAAGATTTTCTTTGCAGATCCAGAAAGCTGTTCATATTTACGCTTTTTTCCTGGCCAGGTTCAAGAGTTGTGAGACTTCAAGCTCCTACTTGCTGTTAATTATTGAAACAATTGATTAAACAAAAGCTGGCAACTGAGATGAGAACATAAATGCTGGGGTTTTGCACGAAGAATTTCAGAATAATCATGAATATGTAAATTTAGTTAATATTGGTTCAATGATATGGCACGGTAATTTGCAACCACATTCTTCACTGTGCTGTACAAACCCGAAATTTGGAAAATCACGAGAGAATTTAAAAAAGAAATCTTAACATCCTCACATTGCTTTTTTTTTTAAACTGAAATGGGTTAAATTTTTTTTTTTTTTTCCCCGATCTGTGCATTTTTATTTCCTCTTTCATTAAGGGAGTTTCTCAAACTTACCAGACTTTTGGGTTCTGGACTTTGTGTTTTTGGTTTGGGGGGCATTATGGGGGAAAGCTTGGAAAATGAGAGATAGAAAGACATTTTGTTATGCATGTCAGCGTTTGAGATACCCACACCAGTGTAATAAATAATTTTAATTTTAATTTAATTCTTAGTTTAATTAATTTTAATTTAATTAATTTTATATTTTAATTTTAATAATTTAATTAATTTTAATTTTAATTTTAATTTTAATTTTTAAATTTTTAATAATAAGTAGCAAATAATAATAATAAAATTTTTAAAAAGAGCAATTCCGAGAATGCAAAATTATTTTTTATGCTTGAATACTTTAAGCATTCAACTCAGAACTTCCCTCCTGGCCATCCAAAAATATCCTGCACGCTTAAGCAGAGCCTGTCCTTGCTTGGTAAACAGGAGGAAATAGCGAACTGCCATTAGGAAAGATTTGTTTGACAAGATAGAAGACTACTCTAGAACAAGTGCAAGTTTACTCATCCTTGATAACCCCCTGCCCTCGAAATTTCAGCTCTGGGTCCAGGAAAGCAATGAATAAAAAAGATCAAGAGAGGTTCTTAAATTCTGAACTGATAATTAATTTCTTGACGGACATCAAAATGTAATTCAAGCTTTAATAACAAACTTTGAAAGGTTAGCTTGAAGGATTAGAGCAGTTTGATTGTGAAGTGTGCCCAGAAATCTTGATCTGAGAGAGGATGATGAATTCCTTGGAATTATTACGGAGCAAAATAAAGCAACAAGTTGAGAAATGTTCGAAAATTGGTGTGCTCACATAATTTCCAACTCATTGGTTCCCCAACTACACGGGGAGAAAATGGCCTGGGGAATTCTTTTTGGGGATGTGAATCATGAAAAAAAACTTCATCTAAAGGCTTCTACGGGTTCAGCTCTCTGAAGGAATGGTTATTGAAGTCCCCCGAGGAAATTCAAAGGCAGCCGTGGTGCTGCAGGATACGCCTTTGGATGGTGGGAAAAGTTCATTGAAATTGATGAATTTCCACCCAAACTCAACTTTTCTCTTCCCCTGGATGTTTGTGGAGGTTTTGGTGCTGTGGTGCAGGACTTTCAACCTTCTCCTGAGTGCAACGCAAGAAAATGAGCAAAGTTCACCCAACCACAATGAGAAAAAAAATTCTCTTTCTGTCTCTGCAAAGCATTAAACTCCTCAAGCTACAGGAAGGAAAACAAATGATTCATTAACCAAATCCTTTTTTTTTTTAAGCATTTTATTGCTTTTTGATTCAACCCAAGACCAGCACTGCCTGTCTTGAGTCTAAACATAAAACTAATGAAGAGGATGATGATGAATATTGTCCAAAACCCTGCCTTACTTGTGATTTAATCCTCGGGGAAAAATTACTTGTTTCTAAACATCTAGTTCCCTTTTCTTAAAATCTCTTAAGGTGAGAAATAAATTTAAATAAGAATATATATATTTTAATGAAAATATGTGGGGGTGGGTGTTTTATTTGGTTTGGGTTTTGATGTGGTTTTTTTTTGTTGGTTTTTTTGCTTTTGTGGGTTTTCTGGTTTGATTTATTTTGGGGTTTTTTTTGTGTACTTTTTTGGAGTTTTTCTTTGTTTCTGTTTTTTTTTGTTTGGTTTTTTTTTTGGGTTTTTTTAAGTGAGATTTTTTCCTTTTGGGTTTTTTTTTTTGTTTCTTTTTTTTTTTTGTTTTGTTTTTTTTTGTTTTTTTTTTGTTGGTTGGTTTATTTTCTTTGGGGTTTTCAGCTACTGTGGCAGAGACATTTTGTCCCTGCTTTTACCAACAGTTTTGGTGTCAGAAGCCGTTCTGTTGCTTCCAAAACTGCAAATTTCTGATGCTGGAGAGTCTTGCTTCATACTAATTTTGACTCAAAGGAACTAAGGAACATTAATTTTTTTTGTTATTTTTCATCTGAGATGTGAAATAGATGTACACCAAGCTAGAACTATGGATAGCCCAGCCTTTCCTTCCTATATACCTGCAATAGCTGTGAAAAACTAAATTAGTGCAGCAAGGTAAAAGAACTTGAAGAAATCAAATTTAGGATTAAGAATAAATTTTCTTATTCTGAAGGCTGAGTGAATATTTTGAGTTCTGTGGGGTTTCTTATCTGATGTCCAGCATTTCCTCAACGTTGTTGGCAGATGAAAGCAGGGTCAGGAGTTGTGTAATATCCCAAAAAAAAACCCCATGTGAAATCAGCAGATTCTAAAACCATGGACTAAAAGATAACACAAGAGAAAAATGATAAAATAAAATAATGCAAAGAGCTAATGAGCTAGGAGAGAATACAAAATTTTGTAACTTCTTGTCATGCCCTCCATCTATAGAACTGTGGAGTTTCAAATTAATTGCCATTAATGGGCATCTCAGCAGAGAGGGATATCAGTTAAAAATCTTGGAGCTGTCCAAGATTTCCATTTTTCCCAATGGAAAAAAATGAATCTGAATAAGAAGGGAAAAAATATGACACATCAAAATAGTTAAATACTTCCCTTTTTTTAAATTTCAGCATAACAATATGGAATCTTCTTAGCAACCTTCAATCTGCCAAAAACCTCAAGGTCATTTGCAATATGGAATAGATATTTTTTCTTCAAAAATAACAGAATTTTGAGTGTGGTATGATCACACCCATTGGAAATAAGATTAATGGTGTCAAAACCTCAGGCCTGAAGAATCTCTGTGCTGTTTTAAGTCTTATTTGTCATCTGGAGAAAAGGAAAACTCAATAATGGCCACACATTTATCAGATGCATGCATGATTTTAATTTCGAAGAGGAGCCAGGTGTGAAGAACATATGAACTCTCCTGGTTCTGTATAATCTGAAATTTGATCAACTTTTTCAAAAATCACATAAATCACTCTTAGTTCTTGCACAGCATTCCTCTGTATTTTTTTCTTCTTATCCTTTCACTTAACTACTAAAGTACTCAAGTACTTTAAAATAATTTAAAATATTTAAAATACTGTAACTGAGCAGTAAAATGTTCCCACTCAGCTCCCCCTTATTTTTTGGTTCTTCCAAGGGACAGGATCATGGGACCACTGAAAAAAAATGCCAAAGGTTCTATAAATAAGAAATTCTTTGAAGAAGCCTTTATAGATTTATCTTTTTTGAGCAGAGACACAAATCCAACCTCACTTGTCCTTTTTTAAACCTGGAATCAGGAAATGGAAATCCTCATTGCTCAGTGGCTTCCAGGAGAAGTTGACTGGCAGAAGGCAATGCAGGAGGTTAAATATCATCATATGAAAGGCTCAGGATTCTCAGGGATTGCTCATTATCTGCAGACATCGAGGAAGGGCTCCTTTCATGTCAAAGAGCAACTGGAAGGACAGAAGCAAAAGGCAGAACATGTATAAATTAAATTAATTTATATATGACAATGTAAAAGTCTGTTCTCATTCCTCTGTTCTCCTGTTCTCTTTTTCTTTTTTTTTATACTTTAACTTTTTTTTTTTTTTTTTTTTTTCAACTTTTTTTCCTGGCTATTTATTTTTTTTTGCTCTTCAAACCTTTGCATATACTGTCTTTTGTGACTGGTTAAAGCCTAACAAGAGCTGAATTCAATTCCAAATTAGGTGAAGCCATGTCTCATAGTTTCAATTTAGAGGTTAATTTAAGGTTTTTTAAATTGCCTTTTACCATACCTGCTCGCTTTTTTTTCAGGGTCTAGTAATGACTCCAAGAGATAAGAGGATAAAAATGACAAATAAAAAGATGAGAAAAGGGTAAAAAGCAGACATCAAAATTTTTGCATTTTACAAACGAGGTATAAACTGTGACATATAAATATACAGAAAAGCACGTATGAAACTACATTCTATTTTTTGGTAAAGACCAGATACACCTTTGAGTAAAGGGGCATCAATTGCATTATTTTTGACAAATTTTGCTGACCACTTGGAACACAAACATCTGCAAACCTGACTCCAATTTAAACACAAGAACCATGCAGCTCAGTAACTCCACATTTCCCAAAGCTACAAACGCCACATAATTATCTGCTGCAGAATGCTTTATTGGGTGCAAAAATGGTGCACCTTTGAAGGAGGAGAGGTTGTTCCTGATAATTCAAACTGTTCTTTCAGATTAAGCTGAAAACATTTGATTTCGCCAAATTAAGAGTAAGGCTGATTTTTTTATTTAATTTTTTTTTTTTTTTTCATTTTTTTTATTTCATTTTATTTCAATTTTATTTATTTATTATGGCAGAAAACTCCTTCTATGAGGTACCTAGCTCCACCTTCTTTAGTCCTTTTACACAGTCGCAACCCCAAATTTTTCTTTTTTTTTTCTGAATCATATTTGTAGCCATTTCTGTATCATAGAACCTGGCTTCTGAGCCATTTCTTCCTCTTGTAGCTGTCTCACTGTCAGCTAATTAAATGTTATATCAAATCTACTGCCGTAATTCCAATAATTATTTCCCTGCAGAGTGTCTTCTCTCTCAGAGAGCCTTATGTCACAGCAAAAACATTGCTGTTTTTTTTTTATTTAGGCTTAATTCCCGTCAGTGCCTGAGACTGTATTTAATGCTGCTCAAAACAACACAGCCAGAGTTAGTTTGGCAAGATTAAAGGAGAATTAATTCAGCCTTCAAGAGCAAGACTCCTCATGAAAATTCCAGGCTGTAATTCTGGGAAGTGAACAACACTTTTTTTTTTTTTATGGGTAAGAACAGATTGTTTGTTTTCAAGACGCTTTAATTTTATTCCACTTCCATGGCAGCTCGTAACTTTAAAAGTGAAAGAAAAACCCCACAATTTTATTAAGAACATCCATTTCTTTACGACTTCCTTTCCTCATATCAGAAGGCAAGCAGAGCAGAGAAAGGCAATAAAAGTCCAGAGAGATAATGTGGAGTGGGATTATAACGCCTGGCAATGTTTAGAAATGAACAGACAATAAAACACAACAATCTTCAAAAAGACAGGGACATTTCCTACTTAATGCAAATTGGGATCAATGTGAGGAATGATCCAACAGCCCTTCCTAGAGAATGGCAATTTGTGGAATGGAAATAAAATGGAAAATAACAGGGAATTTCACACAGGAAGATCTTATTCCCAACAAATGGGATCACAATAAGTAATATGAAAATATCCTTAAGGTAATTTCATCACCATGGCATATACACCTGAACCCAAGGCACTGGGAAGTTTTAATCCGCTGTAAAACCTCTCAATTCCCCCTCCTTAACACAGGAAATTTTGCATTTCCAGAGAAAAGAGGGTCTTTGTTTCCAAGAACCAAAAAAGGTGTAAAAAAAGTCTCATAATTTGGAAAGCTCTCAGCGCTTTGAAACGGTGCCAGCTTTGGAGGAAAAGGGATGAATTACACCACGTGTTATTTACAAAAATATAATTCCAGCTATGCCTGGGTTCTTCTCTTTCTCAGGTTTATCACCTTAGGAAAATAAACCGAGTAACTTAAAAAAAAAATTGTAAAATTTGTAAAATTTTTCGGAGGGAAATGTTCTTTGCAAATGAAAAATGTCCTGAGTCTCCTTCGTCCAGAGAGTAAACCAATGTCCACTCCCTATGTCCTTTGAATTGTTTTATATGGTATATTTTGATTATTGGGCAAATATGTGACACATCAAGCACATGCTGATAATATTGATCTTTAGTCAGTCATGTTTTTTCCTCTCTTTTTTCTTTGCAGAAATGCACTTTTTTTGGTATGCCCTGACATAGCAAGAATATCTGTTTTCACTACCCCAAATCACTGAATGGCTTAATGCACAAATTTCCCCTTTTTCACTGAAAAAAATAAACACACCAAATTTCCTCATTCTTGGGGTGAAATTTGTTTTTTTTTTTTTTTTTTTTTTTAGATTGCTGGAACTACGTAGCCTCATCACAGACACCTCACGAATTTGACCTCTAAAAAAGTACTTTTTTTTTGGAGTAAGCACAGCTTTATACAGGCCATTACAACCTGTGAACTCTTAAATTTCCTTTTTTTTCTGATTCTAAAATTTACCTCCTCAGGCAATGCCAAGAACAGGAACAGAAAGGATTCTGCTGAGCAAAAATTGGTCACTGAAAGTTATAAAATAAAAGAAATTTGTGGTTCTTTGCAGGGTCAGTGGGGCCCAGAGAAACATATGGGGTAAGAACATCTCCCTTCTGGACCCAAAATTGGTTTTTAAAACCCACAGAGTTTGGAGCCATGGCCTTTAGGGAAGTTTTATGGAATTTGATGAAATTGTCCTCACAATGGAATTACAGAATTGTGGAAAATCCAGGTTTAGGAGGGAGCCACAGGGATTGTCCAGTTCAAATCCTGGCCCGGCTCAGACACCCCAAAAATCCCACCCTGTGCCTGAGAGAGCTGTCCAAATGCTGAAAAATTATGAAATGGACCACCAAAATCCTCCTTTTGAGCAATTTGCAACTGAACAAATTCCAAAATTTGAACAAATTTATCCAACCTCAGATATTTCAGCTGAAGCTGTTGCTGTGCACAAACTTGGCACTAGGACAACTCCAAGGTTTCGTCCCAAACTTAAGCTGAACCAAAGCCCAAAAATCCTAGAAAAGGCTTGGGAATGATCCACAGAGATGATCAGAAATGCTTTAAATTTGAGATTTGTGGTTTTCTAGGCTGACAAGACTGAGCTGAGGTGTCCGGCACAGAAACAGTCAGGGGTGTGGGTGTCCCTGGGGTATTTTTGGGGTGTCCTGAGCCTCACTTTAAATTTCCAGCTGAATTTTCTCCTCCTTTGGAGCAGAAAATTTTTCTCCTCTTTGATGGTGTCTCCATCACTTGCTGCGCTGAGATGCTTGTTGCTCTGGCTCAGGATAAACTCCACTATATTCGTATTATTTTTAATTTAAAAAAAAATAAAATTAAAACAAAAATTAAAAATATAATAAAATGTTACCACCAAACACAAGACTGAAACATGCTGCTCTCAAGGCAGCTCCCTACCTAAAACCTTCTGGTTTTTACACAGGAGACGGCTGATGATTTTTTTTGAGATTCAGGGCAACACATTGTAATCTTGTTTTTCTTTGAATGTGAGGATAGCTGGAGCCAGTGCCTAGGAAAAGTTTAACTGGGAAAAAAAAAAAAAAAAAAAAAAAAAGGAAAAATAAAAAAATCAACAAATTGATCTTCACTGAGGGGCACAAGTACCTGTGAAAAGCAGGGCAGGGAGCTCAGATGGACAATGAAGAGCAGTTCAAGTGCCCTTGACAACCAACAGCTGAGAGCTGTAAAACAACTCACAGCACTTCAGGATGCACAAGAACTCTTCAAGTTTTTGAGGGATCATTCTGGGGCTGCTTGATGTTGGTTTGGGCAGGAGGGCAGAGCTCTTAATGGCCAAAAAGCCTCCAGCAGCATCTCCACGAAGCACTCGATGGGCTCCTGGAGCAGAGAGGTGTTGGAGGCGATGGGAGAAAATTTAAAATCATAATTGTCCTGTTGAGATCCCTAGAAAGGGTGGTTTTTTTTTTTTTTGGGGGTTTTTTTTTCTTTTTTTTTTTTTCCCCAACTCTGGGCAGTTGTACAAAAGCTGCAACCAGCAAAACCCACCTCAGAGTACTGTGCCCACTGGAATTTGGGAATTTGGGATGTGTGTTAGGCCAGCTGACTTTAGGAACTTTGGAGAGGATAAATGTGGTATTACTGTCCAAGAAGGACGGTCTAGGTTTTTTGGGGGAGTTTTTTGGTTTAGTTTTGGGGGTTTTTGGGTTTTTTTTGGCGTACGGCGGTTTTTTTTTTTTCGTTTGTTTTTTGGTGTATTTTGTTTTTTTTGATATTTTTTCGGAGGTTTTTTTTGGTTTTTTTGTTTTTTTGGGGTTTTTGATGGTTTTGGGGTTTAGGGGGTTTTTTTTGTTGGTTTTGTTTTTTTTGTGGGGTTTTTTTTTGTGTTTTTTTTTTTGTTTGTTTGTTTGTTTTGGTTTTTTTTGGTTGGATGACACTTATTTTTCCTTCGCTTCTTTCGTTTCTGTTAATTCACTTACACCACAACCCTTGGGGAACAGTTCCATCTCTGTTTGGGTTTCATCGCTTGACCTTTGTCTCTCCGCCTCGTGTTGAAATGAGGTAAAAAAAAAAAAAAAATGGGAAAAAAAAAAATCTAAGAGGTGAATTTTCTCCTCAATAGAGAAGACTGGAAGTTGAGGACAAGAAAATTTCTTTTATCTCTGCAGACGAGTGAGCATTGGTGAGTTTTTGATCTGAGCAATTTCCCTCATTCAAATTAAGGTTGGTTTGTTTTTTTTATTTTTTAGCAGGCATGTGATTGATACAGAAGATTCCCTGATGGCTCGAGCTGTTTAGCTTATCTGCCTGCAAGCGGAGCGCTGATGAATTGTCTTGGATACTAGTTGAAAAGAATAAACTTTATTACCTAACACTACAAGTCTAGCTAGCAGGCCTGTCGTTATTCAACGAGAAAGGAAGGCGAAGTTAATGGTGCTCAGGTCTCGTTTCTACAATAGTTGAGGGGAAAAAAAAACATTCACGACCAGCGAGAGAACCCCCATATTAATAAGGCACGAGAGACACACAGGACTGCTTATGTCAAATCACCAAATCCGAACCCATGAGTCGCCAGCATGGGATTTTATTTGCAGAGAGATGCTCTCTTCCCGTGGAAAATCAGGAATTACCACTCTCATCAGGGCCTGGAACGATCTGAAACGTGGGATTTCTTAATTATTGCAGCAGTCGGAAGCAATTGTTCTCTCCTGTTTTGTGGTTTTGCTCTGCCCTCTCAATTATTCCGAGATTAATTGCGTTGATGCATCGGCTTTGGTTGGCAACAAAATTCAGCCACACCTTTCGCCCAAAGTAGTTTTAAAGATACAAAACCATTTGAATTGTCTTGAAATTACTGGCCAGCAATCAGGAGAGGGGGAATGTATGTTTAAAATGCTGCTTTTAAACAGCAAGGGCTTTATTTGCTCTTTATTATTTGTCATACAATGCTGCTACCCTGCGCAACAGGACGCTTCAGCGGCTGAGCGGTTTTGTTTTTTTTTTGTTTTTTTTTTTGTTTTTTTTGAGGTGAACACAATTTCCTTGAGGAAAGCGAGAGGCCAATTTAAAACCATCTAATTAAGAGAGTGTGTTGTTCCGATGAATCGTGGGACTACACAGCTTTTCATTACCCTCAATCGTGAAATGGAGCCATACAGGCCACACATGGGCTGGATGCTCAAAGATGCAAAAAAAACTCTTATTTTTCCACCTTTCTGCTCAGTGCAAGTGCCAGCTTGACACCAGAAAGAGGAAATGTTATTACGAAGAGGATAACCCTCAAACGACCCTACATTTCTTGAAAAGAATGACACCGCCTTTGGATACTGAATTAACTTTGGCTTAAACTCATTCCAAAAATTATTTTTAAGCCTGCGAAGACAGAGAAGGGGACAACTTCAGAAAAATTACCTGGACAAAAAGTTAAAAAAAAAAAAAAGTCAAAAATACTGTGATTTTTTTTTTTTTTTTTTAAACATGAGCAAGGACAGTTAGAAACACTTCTGCTGTACACATTAAGTATATAATTGAGATTTAATTGATGTTAGCAACATCCACTGTGGAGATATTTCTCGAATAATGGACTGAAGAAAAAGCACATTTTAAACCAGCCGAGCCAAATAACGTTTTATCCATTTCACAAGGCATAGGAGAGGGCATGATTAACGAATATCAATTCCATCCTAATGCTGAGCTTAAATTTTCTAAACACTCTTCCCATTTCTGCAAGTAAATAGCAAACAGAAATTGAACAAATGTATTACACAGGGGAAAAAAAAATGCCTCTCATGCTGGAGGTGTTAAGAAAAGCAGCACACTGCAATAAGTGATAAAATCTTATTGGCAGGCTACCTATTTTATTGATAGCTTGTGATTTAGCATTAGAAAAAGTGAATTTAAGCTTAGGAAACTTAAACTCTTTGCTAGGAAATGACATATTTAAGTCCTTATCTCCAGAGTTTTGTCCTCCGATGAGAATTTGGTGCAGAGCCTTGAAAAACCCTGCGGTTTTCAATGAGCCCTTCCCTCCTGAAACATCTGCTGGTGGAATTATAAAAGCTCTCATTATGATCATGTGGAATTTAGGAGTTGTTTTGTGTGTCACAGGAAATCATAAACTGATCAGCTGAATTTTTGGAATCATTGCTGGCAATTTTACTATCTTGTTCTTACCTTGATTTGTTTGAGAAGTCAAAAAAAAACCCAAAACCACAAAGAAACCAAAACAAATTTCCTGAATCTATTCCTTTCTGAATGTCTTTGCTCAACACAAATTCTTGGCTTTGGACAAAGAGTTTTCCTTATTGGAATTAATGAATCTTAAGGCTCAAATCCTGAGAAAGAAACCCAAATAGGACACCTGACCTCACAAAACCCTCAAACCTCGTATTCAAATCAAAACAAACTCTCCACTGAATTCTGAAGACAGATTTACCAATACAATGGATATCTTTGCTTTGGATAAATATGTAAATCTGACCAGTTAAATATTTATTGATCTGAAAATCTGAAAAATTTAAGTAGACATTAAATATTTTTTTCCCTGAATTGTTTCCCGAGGTTCTAAGCTTTTTCTATTGATCCCGTGTAAAACTTCAATAGAAGAGAAAGTTTATTCAAAGTGCCTAAACTATTCAAGTGAAATTTTAGTGCAAAATAAAGTTTCAGGTACTTTCATGGCCTGTTGGAAGAATATAATGTTGGCAAACATTAAAGCCCCTGCAGATGGAAGTCCTGTTAAAGAAGGAGTTATTTTATACACAGTGAATTTTCAAATAAATCGAGATTTATTACACAAAGTCCAAGGGAACAATAAGGTTTAATAAAAGCAGTGTTATATTACTCCATTATTCTAGGCAGCAGCGTCGTGAAATTTATAAGCATTTTCACTATAACAAAAGGCATAAAATCCAAGATTTTAAAGGTGCAGGGAACTATTGTTTAAATATTAAACAAAATATTCTTTATTTGGTGATAATGGAAAACTTCCTGTCCCTTTTCTGTCAATGCCCATTTTCCTCAAGTTCCTTTTTCCCATTCACCTTTTGTTCTGGGACCTCAATAAAGAAACCTGAAACTAGTGTATTATGTGTTCTATGGTATTGCTTTATCACTTAACCATTTAAAAGTAATTTTCAGGACACGTAAATCCTTGTGGAAATTTAAAAATGGTGCAAATCATCTCTGGAGTAAAATGTAGAAGGGTGGCACTAGAGAACAACTCTCCTAAGGAAAAAAAAAAGCATCAAAATTCCATCATCAAAGATCTTAACTAATTTCTGATTCCAAATTTTTCTTAGCAGCTTTGACCCATATTTTGGAAACTATTTTTGCTTATAATAATAATAGATGATAAATGCAGCTCATGTGATTGCATTTTCTTATGGATTATTACTAAAGTCAGGATCTCAGAATAAATTATTTTAATTCAGACCCTTCTGCTATTCATCACTAATAGTAATATACAAATATTTTATGGTTATTGACACATTAAATAGGAAATGTCAATTTTTGTTAGCAAAGCGTAGGATTTGAGGCATGGCACCTGGCCTTGGACCTTACCCTGGATGATTTGACAGATCTGGTGATGAAGAATGGACCCGTTTCATTCTGTGCAGAACACAAACAGGAAACAATCTCAGCTTTCAAGGTTTTAAATGCAAGGAATTGAAGTTTAAAATTCCAGTCAAGTCCAAAGTGTCTCATTAAAAAAATTAAGAACGTGATCAAAATTCTTTTATTGGCTGCTTGCAACATGGCAAACAATGGATTAAGTTACTTCCAACTGCCAATATTGAAGAAAATAGTTTACAGAATTCTTGAAAGTTTGAAGTGAGTACAGAGAATGAAAAAGTTGAAACCATTTTCTCCTTACCTCACTCTGGAGATTGTTAAAAATCATAGACGTATTTTCATACTTTTGCAAAAAAACCCAGGAACGTTGAATTTGTCACTGTCAGTCCCTCAGCCCCTCACTCATATGTAAATTTTAGTCCCCTTTTAGTTCTCTTCCCTTCACTCAGAGTTTGAGGACCAAATCTCATTTCTTAATGCAACATTTTGGATTAAGAACAGGATGGGAAAAGACAGATCTGCAAAAATTAATATGAACTGACTCTTCTTGCTCTTTGAAGTTCTTAATCTTTGTTCTGGTTTAAAACACGTTGACTAAATTGTCACAACTTTCTGAGAGGGGTTGAAAAATGAGAAAATTCTCCTTTCTTTTTCACAATACCACCACGGCAAAACTGGAGGTAGCAATTTCTACAAGAAACCTGTGTGTTCACAAGTAAAAAAAAAAG
>VKON01000200.1:14534-25966 GCA_009741485.1 Malurus cyaneus samueli
TTTGTAATGTAGTTTAGTTTGCCCCTGCACCAGGGCATAATGGATGCTTCACAACTTGATCAGCGTTGGTTAAAAATAACGAGGCTGGCACTCTGGGCTAAGAGTCACTTGACAAACTCCAGCAGTCACCAGCAACTGCTCTGGCTCCTGCAATCATTTTAATGGGCTGGGGGTCAGGTGGGGCAGAAAAGGCATTTCTTGCCAAAGGAAAGGCTACCAAAGTCAATGGATCAGGAAATCAGGCAGTTGACAAAACCAGAAGCTTTTTGTCCCTCTTACGTTGTCATAGTTTTCCTAGTCTTTGGTCAGATGGATCAGGGAATATCTCATTAAAAAATTATGTTCCAACCATTTAAATAAGGTATTCATGGGGAAAGGAGGGGTTTAAGTGCAGAATGAGCCTTCTCGTGTAAAATCAATGCTGTTAAACTCCATTATTCCATCTCCCCTCCATGTCTAAGTAACCACCTTTCCCATATCAGCCAGAACATAAACAACGACCCCAACCAGCAACAGCAACAGCCACAAAAAGGAAGAATTCATTTTTCAGATGAAACATTCTGGAGGAATATTTAAGAAAGAATATCTCTAAGATATTGACCCTTGTCCCCTCTCTGATCTTTGACCGATTTTCCTCTTTTCTACTCTCCCTCATTTGTACAATTCAGCAGAGATGCAACGGGAAACCAAGAGACTCCAATATGGGGGAACATTAAATCAGTCAGCTGAGGCTGGTGAGACACTTCTGAAGTCAGCCAACAGTGCAGATGGTGATATCTCTGTGCATTCCTTCTCACATGATGGAAATGATGCCTTGGTGCAAATTCATTGGGTGTAGAGAGCACGTGGGTCATGATAATCTGTGATCATTGCCTGAGAAAAGCCGTTCTGAAGTTTGAGGGAGAAACACAAGCTATGTTCATAGACAGCAGAATTAGCACCTCTCAGAGTCTTGCTCATGATCAAATGTAGGTCTAACTCTGGAGCAGTTCCTCAAATAATTATCTAAGAAAAATTGTGGGCTGGATTAAAAAGAGCTTTGAAACCAAAACTTGCAATGAGTCACGGTCACTCTGGAGGAGGACTCAGGGCTGAAGAAGCAGCTTTTATGCACCAAGGAGAGACTGATCCTGGAGTATTGAGTACATCCCCCAGCCCTAAAAGAGGTGACATGCAAGAGCTGACCGATATACAAAAAAATGGCATAGACAATTTGGAACTGACAGAGAGCAAGACTTCCTTGCGTTAGGCGTATCCAGAGTGAGAGAGGAATTATTACCCTCCACCATGACATCAAGAACTTGCCCTTTCCAGGAGGAAAAGACAAGATATGAGACAAGATCTGCAAATCTACCAGGAAAGGCACAACAAAATACCACGTCTTCAAGCAAAAAACCAGGAAAATCGCAGCATGTCATTAGGAATCATTGGTAATTCTAAAATTAATTAACAATGCATCAAGTAATAGCAGTGTACCAGGGGATATGGTGGATTCACCACTGATTGATGTCTTCCAGCCAAAAATGTGGTTGCTTCCTAGTAAGATATACTCCAGGCAGACACAAGTTCTTGGCTCAATCAACAAGGTCACCGGACCGAGATGCAGAGGAAGCCAGACTGGCTGATCCATCCTGGCCTTCATAAATCTCCAAAATCCTTCCACAGGGACCTGCCCCGAGATGCCAGAGGGGCACAGACCGAGGCCAAAGCGTGGGTCAGCCACGTCCATCTCTGCCCGTGGCTCCTGTCCCTCCTCCCAGCAGGAGGAAAGGAATGGGAGCTGCAGCCATCGAGCTCAGGGCCAGTTGGGTTAAAAACACTGATAATGCACTTCCAGTTCTTCTTCGGAAGATCATGCGGTTTTGCAATGTGTGAGGCCAAAAAAGATGTGTGGCCCAGTGCACTCTTGACAAAAGCATAGATTCACTAAAGCTTACAATTAATATTTAATACCGACAAGTCTTCTGTGATGCTGTGCGGATGTAAATAAGTGGAGAGAATGTGATATTTACCCCACTATAAAACATTCATGAGAGCTAAGCTATTTACAAAAGCTAAATACGACACTGTATTTACTGTAGGTCATCTCCTAGGGTTAGAGATGAAAAGTTTTTGGTCTAATGGAAAGTAACATTATACACCATAATAACACAACCACTGTCTCGTCTGCAAAGAAATATCTCCTGCCTCCCTCTTTCTATTGCAATTACAGGTGGGTAAAGCCACGGCAGGGGGAAAGAAATAAAAATAATAATAATAAATTGGAAAAAAAAAGAAACAAAAGGAAAGGGTGCCCTAAGGAGACTTGATACCTCGTGCTTTAGGGACACTCGATACCTTGGGCTGTTACACTGTGTGCTCTCCCTGCTCATTATCAAACATCATCATGTTCATGCAGGAGCTCAGGTCAGCAGACAGGTATGCAGGATGACTTCACTTTAATTGAAGTTACACTATCCCAGGATTGCCAATTAAGTATCAAAGTGCATTGACGTGATCTGGGGCTTTCCTTCTACTCCAGTGGAATTCAAATTCCCCTTGAAAAAGGCTCCTTTTCTATACCCAAACCTGCAATCAATATAGATGGTTAAATGGGATTGTCAAAAACTTAAAATGCCAATACCCTGGGAGTGAATTCACTGATGAAAGTCTTGTGGTGTTAGGCTCAGGATTTATAGACCGGAATAGTTAGGATTTTTTTCCTACAAACTAGAACCCACAGCAAAGCCCCTCAGCAGCCAGAGCCATTATTTGCTCCGAGTCTTGGAAATCATCAAAGAATTGTCAAATCCGAAGCAGAGTCCTGATTTAGGAAGCATTTGGGTGAAGCTGTATTACAAAGGCTAACAAAAAAAAATTGCTTAAATTGACACATTTATCTCAGATTCCTGGCTTGTTGCTTGGTCTGACATGCAAAAGCAAGCTGAAAAAATGATGTGAGTAATTGCTAAGGTGATAGTCATTTCTGGTGGAGCAGCAATAAATGGAAAAAGGCAAGGCAGCTTCAGCCTTTGGTGCATAAGAGAAGAGAATGTGTGTTACTGTGAGCAAATTAGAAACAGGTCAGCACCATCAATCTCTGCAGGGAATGGGCACAGGCTCAGGGCTGCCAGAGCTCCAGGAGGGTGTGGACAATGCTCTCAAGCACAGGGTGGGAGTTTTGGAGTGTCTGTGCAGGGCCAGGAGCTGGACTTGATGATCCCTGTGAGTCCTCTCAAACTCAGGGTATTCTGTGAGTATTTTCCAGTTGGTCACTTAGAGCTGCCTTCAGCCCTTTCAAGGTTTTTCAGGGAAGGCAAATTTAGGATAGATGGATGGGCTTTCTTAACATCTTGACATGAAATGAGATGGGGTCAAATCTAAAAGTAATAAAATAACAGAATCATTTAGACTGGAAAAGACTTCAATGTTGCTGAGTTCAATCTTAGACCATCACCACCTTCTCAACCAGACCATGGCAATAAGTGCTCTGTCCAGTTGTTTCTTTTTCTCCTATAGGGTTGATGTCTCTACCACTGTAGCTCATTGTTCTGGTTTGAATGAATTTAATGGGAGCAAAATACTCCCAAGTTCCAGCAAACCTCCCCCCTCTCTTTTCCCACCCGGGTCCCAGAGACAAACTTTTCCATAGAAAGTGAAAAGAAAAGGGAAAAAACCTATTTATTTAAAATTATAAAAAAAAAGAAAAACCTGTGGAATCAGCTGTTAGATCCAAAGCCTTTCTCTTCCCTCCTGGGAGTAGCTTCCCCTCCGGGGCCCCAGAGGGGTTGGACAGAGTCTTTCTCGGTGGTTCACTGAAGGTCTTTCTTGCGTGCAGAGAATCCTCCAATTCTCAGATGACGAAGGAAAAAAAAAATTGAGGAAAAAAAGTCCAAAGAAAGGCAGAAAAAGAGCAGTCCCAGAGAGCAGGCAGTTTTTTTCACACTGATCCCGAGCCTGCCCCAAGGAAAAAAAAAAAAAAAGTGTGTGTCTTGTCCCTTTCCCTCCCATTGTCCTTGAAGGGAGGAACATCACCAAACAAACAGAGCAGTCTCGACTAATGTCGAGAAGGGTTGTTTAACTTTCCTCTAACATAAGCAGATGATAGGAATACAATACTCAGCTAACCTAGGACACGCATGAATAACTCATTTGGAAGGGACTTACAGTGATCACCTCCTCCAGCTGTCTACCATATGAAATCAGAATGGCAAAGATGGCTTCCTTGAGCATCAAAGAGGATTTTGAGAAATCAGTCATTGAAGTGGTGTGATTTTGGGGTCAGCCAAAAGTTTGGTGATGTTTGGTGACATTTGGGCCCATTGCCAACACACTGTGAGTCACCTCGATGCTCAGATATCTCATCCACTCTCCGGTGGACAGATGGAGCTCAAGGAGTCTCAACGCATCCTCCAACCAAGAGAGGTAATACAACGCCAAATTGCCAAGGAGATGGGAATGGAATTCCAAAATGCAGATATCCAGATGCCTGAGGACCACCCAAAACATCTCTAAGGGGGTGGCAGATTGAAGTCACCACCTCAGGTTGTAGCAGAGTTGAGACCCATGCAAGTGTGGTGACTGAGTCAAACTGGGGTGGGACTCAGGGCCCCAAAATCAGTGGGAAGATATCTTTGAGAAGCTGACAACCAGAGTAAATAACTCCCTAGGTTTCTATCTGAGAAGCAGAGCAGTCTGTAAGTTTATCCTTAGAAGACATTCCCCAGGAGCAATGCATCTTTGGGAAAAGCAAAGTATTTCTCACACTGATTGCAGTAAGATCTTCTATAATGAAATAAGAAAAACTTTTTAAAAAATACTGAAATGTCTCACTTCAAAAAATTTTATTTCGTCTCAAGTCATATTTCTTTTCACATCTTCAGCAGATTTAAATTTAAATTTAGGGTGTTTTTTCTATTAAATAATCAGTTGGGTTTTTCTGAAAATGTCCCAAAATACTTGCTTTTATCCAATTTTTTTTTTAATCTAAATTGGGTAAAATGTGAATTCTGAGAAGTTTTAAACAAAATGAAAAAAAAAAAAATCTTTTCTCTAACCTGTTTTACACATAAAGCACCTCCCCAAAACTGAGATGCTCAAATGCATTGTCATTAAAAATTCTTGTCCCAAGGCTCAGTTTTTGAATCATTCCCTCAAGGTTATTGTTACTCTCTCAAAAACTGCTTTGGAGCACATTCCTTTTGCATCACTTTTTCCTACATTTCCAGCTGCAGTGGGGGGGGAATTACAGGCAAACCCTGGTGCTGTCACCATTAACACATTTTATTTGAGAGTCATTCCCAAGGAAGGAGAAGCAAACCCAAATGGAGAGGAGGGGATGTTTGACCATAAACACAGAGAGGATGTGCAGGATTTCCTCCTGTCCCTTTTCTGTTCTGCACCTCAACACCCCTCTGCAGCACACACCAAATCGCTGCCCCTCCCAGGAGAGGGAACATTTCTCCCTCTACCCTGTCCATCGAGACCACAAGATTCACAACTACAAAATTACTCACACAGTGAAGTGCCATCAGAGGAGCATGGGTGGAGGAGATGGAGAAGATGCCCCAAATTCTACCTCCACCTCCAAGGTACAGAAAAAAATTATTTTTCTTTTCCCAACCCTATTTTCCTTGTTGCAATACCCCATATAAAGACGGAAAGGAAAGCCACCTCTTTTGAAAGGCTGACAGCTAGAACTATGACATTGTGAAACTGATAATGCAAAAAATGTTTAAATATCCTCCCTGCCAAGCTGTGCTGAGTAAGTCAGGTAATCACTAAGGGGTGCACAACCATTTTATGGGTCATCAAGTGATAAAGCTAATATGCTGCTTAAACTCCCCGGGAGAGAGGTCTCATTTGGTTGCATCAGGCCATTACGCAGGGTTGTAAAAAAACACAATTGTTTGATTTGCCTAAATACAGGTGAGATGCAATAAAACCCCTTATTTGCCATCCCTTGCTGTGTTATGGCAATCTCAAAGCAGGGACTGACCTCTTTATTTGTTTATGAAGCACTGTTCTTTCCTATAGCACCATAGAAATAAAACTTAAGTATTTGTATGCATACGCATAATCTATTAACGGGGTGGCGGGGGTGGGGGTGGAACGAAAAGCAAGAGCCCTTTCCAAGATGAAGCCACACAGATCAGGAAACACAATTTCCTCAAGTTCACACCACTATCTTCAGGCTTGGGGGAAGGGAGGAAGAGGAGAGGGGAGGGCTAGCGCTCTCTTGGTTGAAAGGAGAATGGATCCAAGCATCACAAACACCGGAGCAAAAAAGGTCAAAGAGGGAGAAATAAAAGCGTTCTCCACTGCAGCGGGGGAGAAGGAGAAAAAGAAAAGGACCCCGAGAGCATTACATCTTGATCAAGGAATGACTGATAATATTCCAGTGCACCATCTTTCAGGCCCCTCGTTTGATGACAAAGCACGGCCAACATCCCACATCCATTATCCGCTTCCCTCCCCGAGGCGAGCGCATCAATAACGCTCCCTGTGCCTCTCGGTGCCGCGTCCCCCGTCTGCGCCGCGGCCGCTGCCGAGGGCTGGTGGGCATTTCCATAGAGCCCTCGCATCATTACAGCCCACCAATCCTTCACGGGATCCTGCTGCTACACCCCACACAAGGCTTTAACCAGTTCCTCTCCTCTGGGGACGCTCCCTCCGTCCCAGGGTGAGCGCAAAGGCCGAGCTTTCACCTCATCAGGTCCCTCTCTCTTCCCTGATCACAGGTGATGAGAAACCACCTGACATCTGGGCACTGTCACCCCTTCCCTGGTTTTGCTTTGATTTCGCTTCTCCTCACATTTTAATTAACAAACAGCCTCATCCAAGAGGGCAAATTGTGAATTTGTAATCAAACATCCTCAAACTTGTAGGATTAACAGTCTATTTGTTGCTCCATCTGCTGCTATCCAGGAGCAGAGTAGGGTCCTGGCACGCATGGTCCCATCAGCCTGGTGGCCCACACCTGCTGGACAGGAGGATGTTTTCATTTCCTCCCAAACCACAGTGATGGGCACAGAGACCCTCAGAAATCAGGGGCAGTTCTGAACTCCTCAGCTGCCAACTCTGGGGGAAGATGTGATCGTTCACCTTGGGCAGGAGAGGAGTTATGTGCTGCACTGGGAGCCTGCTGTGGGTCTTGGCAGCATTTCAGAGGGGTGCTCAAGCCTGCAAAGACCAGCAGTGGCAATTTTCTTAAATAACTGACTGTGAATCTCCCCCAAAACTGCAGCTGAGGTGTTGTTGGTGGGATGGAGATGAGGAAGGCACCAAGCGAGGGGAGCAGATTTGGGAGATGTCTTGGTTAAAACTCTGACTAGCACAAGGTTGAACAAAGGTCTGTAGCAGATTCTGTCCCCTGGCTGGCGTTCCAGCAGAATTCAGTGACTCATCTCAATTGCTTCCACACCTGCATCTTCCATTTCACAGGATCCTACAATGATTTGGGTTGTGAGGGACCTTCAAACTCATTTCATTCCACCCTCTGCCACGGGCAGGTCCATGCCCTGGACCAGGTATTTATTTTGGACAAAAAGGTGCAGCTTCAGGTGTGGTGAAGATAGAAATGGAGACACGAGTCACCTAGCTGGAGCTGTGACAGTGACAGCTCTTCCACTTCTGCCATGCCCAGCCCAAAAGTGATTATTCCTTTCTGCTGGAACTGGCAGCAATCCCTTCCTCCCTCTGCAGAAACCAACACCCACCTGCCCATTCTGCCTCTCCATCGTGGGTCACCCAGCAAGAGGGATGGTGGTGGAAAGCAGAGCACACCTAAGAAAAGCAGCAGAAAGCTTTACTTCAAATTGCTGTTTCAAATCCCAGCAGGACCAGTGGTGGGTTTAAAACTAGTTCAGGTAACTTGCAGGCAGCTTCGGGAGCTGCAGGAAAAGATTACTTAGTTCAAGTCCTTTAAAAACAAAAACTTTGTAAATCAGGAAATATTTTGTCTCTTGACAGAGCTCCCAATTTGCTCCCAGGATAAACAGGAGAAATTCCAGGCACATCAGCTGGTAACATCAGTAATGAACCTCTGACAGTGCTGCAAAACACATAGGGATTTTTAGAGGTGATTCATCCACTGTAATGAGAGAGAGAGAAAAAAAAAAAAAGTTCTAAAAACTCCCAGATCCACCAGGGTTTTTTTTTTCTGCTCTTGAAGAGTAACATGGAGGACAGCCCACCCCTCCTGCCTTCCCCAGCACAGGTTTTTGCTGTCTGCAATTAGAGCCAGGGCTCAACCATCATTCCATCAGCTCTGCACACAGCAAATCCCTCCCCTCTGGCAGGAAAAGATACGATATGTGGTCCCGAAACCTGTACTTAACAAGGAGGGGTGAGGGCCAGGCACCCTCCACCCTGTCACCTGCTCCAGGACGGGCTGGCAGGGAAAGGTCATCTCCATCAAAGCAGCCAGCAAAGTAAGCCAGTTAATAGCAAACCTGTTTCTAATTGCTGGCTGCATTATAGCTACACCTTTCACCACCTGAGACCACCAGGAACCCATTCAAAGCCTTGCTTCCCAGCTTATACATAAGCCTTTCATGTTTTATTATAACCCTGACAATTTTTTTGCTTTCATTTATGTGCGGGAGAAAACAGCTCCGTCGCTAACCTCAACAGACAGGGGGGCTTTTCAAAGCCTTATTTCCACAAACATTGCTTCCAGAAACCCCCAGCAGATCCCCCCTCCCAGATTCCTGCAGTCTGCTGTCGGTGCATGTGCAGCTGAGCTCCCAGCACCCTCACAGCAGGGTTTTCACCTTTCTCCAGGCGGGCGGTGGAACCAGCCCAGCGCTCTTCAGGTCGTGGTTTGCTGTGGTGAAGGGCAGCCTGTTGTTTCAGTGCCCTGTCCCCACCATGGCAGCAGCTCCAGGGCATGGAGGAGCTGTTCCAGGGAGTTCCTTAAGTGCTCGGGAGACAGCAGCTCTTTCTGTGGCCTCTTGCTTGGGTCTAAACCTGTGCATCCTCCTGCGATGCCGTGTGTTGTCCCCTCTGTCCCACCCATCCATCCCCATCCCATCCCATCCCCTCCCATCCCATCCCAGTTCATCCCATCCCATCCCACGAGTCCCCATCTGTTACCATCCCAATCCCATTCCCATCCCATCCCATCCCATCCCATCATCCCATCCCATCCCATCCCATCCCATCCCCATCCCATTCCCATCCATTCCATTCCATCCCATTCAATCCCATCCCATTCCCATCCCCATGCCATCCCCACGCCATCCCCATCCCATCCCCATCCCATCCCATCCCATCCCATCCATCCCATCCCCATCCCATCCCCAATCCCCATCCCCATCCCCATCCATCCCATCCATCCCATCCCATCCCCATCCCATCCCTTCCCATCCCATCCCCATGCCATCCCACGCATCCCCATCCCCATGCCATCCCCAGCTCTCCCCATCCCATCCCATTCCCATCCCCATCCCATCCCCAATCCCCATCCCCATCCCCATCCCCATCCCCATCCCATCCCATCCCATCCCCATTCCCATCCCCCCATCCCCATCCCATCCCTCCCATCACCATCCCACCCCACCCCATCCCATCCCAATCCCATTTCCCTGTGATTGACCCCAGCAATGGTCAGGAGGATTGGGACCGAGCGTGGGGAGCAATGCACCCCACACATTCAACTCTTGGCCATCCAAGAGCCCAGAATCGTTCAGGTGGAAAAGCTTCTAGACCATCGAGTCAACCATTCCCTCATGTGTCACTGACCATGTCCCCAGTGCCACATCCAAATGATTAAACCCCTCCAGGGATGGGACTCCACCCCTACCCTGGAGCTGTGCAATGGCTTGAGAGCCCTTTCCATGAAGAAATTTTCCTCATATCCAAGCTAAACCTGCCCTGCACAGCCTGAGGCCATTTCTTCAAAGTCTGACCTTGAGGTTTTATGCCCTGTGGGAAGAACCACGAGGGGCTGTGCTCTCCTCCGCTCCCCCTGGATCCCAGTGTCTGGGCTACCCAAAAAGCCCCATTTTTCATTTTTTTTTGTGGGATGGCAAGTCCTGGCCAGGCTTGGGAAGCAATGCACACTCTCATCAGGCCAGGTCCCTGGCTCTGAGCACCTCTCCCCTGCCTGACTCACCTTTGACAGCCGACACCTCTGACAGTTAATTCCTCATCACTGACTATTAATATTTCATGGCAGCACCAGAACGGCACCGCGGCAGCTGCTTCAGGAACGCGGGCAGACCATCCAGATATCCTCACCACCAAATGGGTTATGGTTGTTCTGGCACTTCACAGCGTTTTTTTGGCATGGCTCAAGGTTATGGCAAAGGCCACTCATGGGCAGCATCACCTTGCCCTTAGTTTTCAGGCTGTTGTGGAAATTCACCAAATTACAGCCGAACCCAGCTTTGCTCAGCGCTTAATCCTGTCTCAGCTCCCAGCACCTTGTCTTCTGCTTCTTTTTTTTCTTTTTTTTTTTTTTTCGATTCCCGTTATTTAAATATTTTGAGCAACGAAAAGTAGGCCATGAAAAGGGGGGCATTGTTAATAATTTAGCAAATTACGAATCACGTGCAATTATAATTGCATTATTTCATATGCAAAACATCCCCTGGAGGGGAAAATGAGCGTGTTAGAAGACGCGAAGCCTAAAAAACATGGAATCTGGAAACAGGAGGGGAAAAAAGGAGAGAGAGATATGAATTTCTTACATTCAAGTAAATTACTAACAGGGATTCCTCAAAACCTTAATTAGCCCTGCTCTGCTGTCGCATTGATTGGTCTGAAACTCATCAATTATTCAATGGCAGCAGCTCTTTCTCTCCGTTGCTTTTTTCCCCCTTCTTTCCATCCTTTCGGTGGAAGAGCCAGTTCTTAACCTGCTGGGGCATTTCTGTTTCCATGCCATTGAGCCACGGGCCAGGGAGCTCAGCTCGATTTCCAACCTGCAGCCCAAACCCTGCGGGGATATGGACTGATCTTGGTGTTGGAGGAAAGAGGTTCTGTGCCCCTGCCTGGCTGTGGGGCCAGCAACGCTTATAGGTGGCCAGTGCTGGTTTTTAGGGCTCGCTCACCACCCCTACATGTTTCTCACCTTAGATTATTGCTCACCAGCCTCCAGAAGTGGGGTTTTGCAGAGGACAACCTGGCATCCCTGAGGGGTGGCTGCCACCTGAGGGAAAGAAGCTGTCATGGCTCTTCCCAAGCGAGAGGCGCACTTCCACGTGGGGAACAAAAATCAGAAAAATCTTCCAGTTCAGAGAAATAGAAAAACGATCCCTGGCAGAAACTCTCTCGTCAGCCTCAAGGTGAAAACAGAGCTGACCTGGATTTGGCTGCTGCTCAGTCAAATTTGGCCTGGGAAGAGTGGAATGCTGCACGCACAGCACAAGTTATGGGGCATAGTAAGTTGTTTTCACCAGGCCCTGATGGCTGGAAAATCAGCGATAGCATCTCTACTCTGTGGTGGG